>JAJTUV010002029.1:0-286303 GCA_021653895.1 Mastomys natalensis
TGTTTTGTGCATTTGGTGTTTTGATTATTATGTGACGGGAGGTATTTCTTTTCTGGTCTAGTCTGTTTGGTGTTCTGTAGGCTTCTTGTATGTTTATGGGTGTCTCGTTGTTTAGGTTGGGGAAATTTTCCTCTATAATTTTGTTGAAGATATTTACTGGCCCTTTAGATTGGGAATCTTCACTCTCATCTATACCTATTATCCTTAGGTTTGGTCTCCTGATTGCATCTTGGATTTCCTGGATGTTCTGTGTTAGGAGCTTTTTGCATTTTGCATTTTCTTTGACTATTGTGTCGAGGTTTTCCATGGTATCTTCTGTGCATGAGATTCTCTCTTCTATCTCTTGTATTCTGTTGGTGATGCTTGCATCTATGACTCCTGATCTCTTTCCTACGTTTTCTATCTCCAGAGTAGTCTCCCTTTGAGATTTCTTTATTGTTTCTGTTTCTAGTTTTAGATCCTGGATGGTTTTGTTCAATTCCTTCACCTGTTTGATTGTGTTTTCTTGAAATTCTTTAAAGGATTTTTGTGTTTCCTCTTTAAGGGCTTCTACCTGTTTACCTGTGTTCTCTTTCAATTCTTTCAAGGATTTTTGTGTTTCCTCTTTGAGGGCTTCTACCTGTTTACCTGTGTTCTCCTGTATTTCTTTAAGGGAGTTACTTATGTCCTTCTTAAAATCCTCTATCATCATCATGAGAAGTGACTTCAATTCTGAGTCCTGTTTTTCCTGTGTGATGGGGTATCCAGGGCTTGCTATGGTGGGAGAACTGGGTTCTGATGATGTCAGGTAACTTTGGTTTCTGTTGCTTGTGTTCTTGCGCTTGCCTTTTGCCATCTGGTTGACTCTAGTGTTACCTGTGCTCACTGTGTCTGACTGGAGTCTGTCTTTCCAGTTATCTTGCTTGTGTCAGATCTCCTCGGATTCCAGATGTCTCTGTGTTCCTGTGATCCTAAGCTCCCTCTGCTCTGGATGCAGTAGGTCTTTTAGGATGTCTCAGGATCAGATGTTTCCACAGGCGCAGACCCGCTAAGTGTCCTCTGCTCCTCTGCTCAGGGTGCAGTGGGTCCCTCTAGGATGTCTCAGGATCCGGTGTTTCTACAGGAGCAGACCAGCCTCTGCTCTAGGTGCAGTGGGTCCCTCTAGGATGTCTCAGGATCCGGTGTTTCCATAGGAGCAGACCAGCTGATACTAGCAATTCTTAAAGAGTTATTTTATCCTACATATTTTGTTTGTTTGTATTTTGTGGTAATAATTTTAAATGGAATCTTCCTGCAGTTCAGGCTGACCTGGAACTCATGTTCTCTTGTCTCGGCCTCCTACGTAGTAGGATTACAAGTAGGTCTCAAATTAGTGTTGGGAAATCTTACATAATACAGCATTTAAAACCTTCTATAAATGATTGAAATTCTATCTAGTGGTAAACTAAGGACTGAGGGTCAGCCTTTTCACTAACGATGTTGACAAAAATGGGAAGATGGCAAAACATGGCATTTGAATCAGTTTCCCAGCTGGTGCCAAGAAGATGTGGATGAGCCGAGACATAAGATAATTAGATTCTGTGGCATGCCAAGGTGGGAATTCTGGTAAGAAATCATACTTTGGGGATTTCTGTATGTGAGACAAATGAAACTATAGCTAGAAAACTGTGTCAGTTTATCAAAATAAACAAACTTTAAGAAGAACACCAATATAACAACCAAACAAACACCAAAAGCACACAAACAAACAGAATAGCTTTTGTGTTAGTAAACTATTCCTGGACATGAGATCTATCCTAGAGTGTACTTGATATATCCAAATGACACTCTATTGAAGAAAACTGCATGGCTCAACACTCATGAAAATGTGCCAGAAGTCAACTAAGCTCCTATCACCCTCAGAAAAAAAATCCTATCTGTGGGCAAACATTCTACACTATTGTGGTGTTCTTGTGTCCTGTTGTATCTTAGAAATTCCACTCTATGAAATCCAAGAAATACATTTAATTTAAAATATTTTAACAAACTTTACACAATGCTGATCATGTAGAAAATTTATGGTTATATGAACCTCAATAAAAATTGTTCAGAAAAAAAATGAAATCATACTTTGGGTTAAAAAAAACCCTTATGGATTAAAGGTGAAGAAGAAAACACCAGAGTTACGAAGTTACCAAAGCTCAGTATTAAATCATGTCAGTCCCTGCAGTTGGATTACGGTGGCCTGACTTCGCTGATGCCTCTAGACAGCTGCTATAAAACAAAACCAAACTAAACAAACCATTCTTTCTGGATGATAGAAACAATAACAAAAAGGCTACAAATTAGATTTATATTTCTCACATACATTAAGTCCACAATAAAACACAAGTAGGTACATAAAGAAACAAAACCACATTATCATAACCAGGGGACAATGGAAAGAACGAATTAAGGATCTAGATGGTACAGTTTTACAGAGAGACTTTAAAATTGTTGTTTAATATATTCAAAGATATAAAAAACAAGACTGACCATTTTATTCAACCACTGGAAACTGGCTTAAAAATCCAAATAGAATTTCCAGAAGTAGAACTACACTAACAACAAATAAACATAATTCCAGCTGAAGCACAGCTGGAGGTTTAACTAGAGATTTTTTTGAAAGTTGTTCTAGAGGTTGGACAGACAGCTCAGTGGTTAAGAGCACTTGTTGCTCTTGCAAAAGACCCAAGTTCAGTTCCCATCACCCATCTAGTGACACATAACCACCTGTAACCCCAGTTTCCAAGGACCCAATGCCCTCTTCTGAACTTTGTGGGCACCAGGCATTCACGTGGTGCATAAATCTGGTGCATAAAGATAGTCAGGCAAAACACTCATACACATAAAAGAAATCTAAACAAAAAATTGGTTCAGGTTAGCTGTTGCATGCACTTTTAATCTCAGCATTTGCTGGGATGGGGGCAGAGTCAGCCATATTTCTGTGAGTTTGAGGCCAGCCTGGTCTACCTAGCATATTCAATGCCAATGTCAGCCATGGCTACTTAGTGAGAACTTGTCTCAAAATGAATTAATTAAAAATTGGTTTGAAGGACTGAGAAGGTGAAGTGGACTCCAAGTCCCATCCCTAGTCAAAAAGTTATTTGCAATTAACACCTTCTAGGAAAGGGGAAACCAGTTTTCTTCAATAGAGTGTCACTGGGTATATCAAGTACACTCTAGGACAGGCTCCATGCCCAGGAATAGTTTACTAACACAAAAGCTATTCTGTGCTTGTTTGTGTGTTTTTGAGGTTTGTTTGGTTGTTATATTGGTGTTCTTTTTAAAGTTTGTTTATTTTGATTTTTCATTTTTGGTTGTTTGTATTGTGAGAGAGATAGAAATAGAGATAGAGAGAGACACAGAGACAGTGAGACACAGAGTCAGACAGACAGAGACAGAGAGAGCATGTAGGTAGAGAAGTGGGAAAGATCTGAGGGGAGTTGGGGAAAGGAAAAGAATCTGATCAAGATATACTGTATGAAAGAATATTTAATAATTTTTTAAAAATTTGCTTGAATAAGATATTCATAATGAAGCAGAGACTTAGCTAAGTGTGAAATTTAGAAGGAAGTAGGGAGGCAATATCATGGGCACAGTTAATATATAAAACTAGATTTCATAAAGAAGAGGAGAGACTGCATAAAAGCAATGTAGTAAAGTTCTTCAAAAACTGGTAGAAGAGTTTTATTAATCAGATTCTTCATAAGAAGTTGACACAGTCTCTCAGAGTGTAGTAGTCAAGAAGATTTCCTTCCCATGTTAGTTGCTTATCTTGTTACTGTGACAAAATACCTTGAAAAAGAAACTTTCAGAGGGAGAGTTTCTTCACAGTTCCAGGTTATAGTCCATAATGGCAGGTAACTCCTGGTGGCAGGGACTTGAGCTGTTCACATTGCATCTGCAATCAGGAAACAGAAACTAATGATGAATGTTCATGCTTGGCTTGCTTTCTCTCTTTTTTTTTTTTTTTTTCAGCCAAGGACCCCAGCACATGGAATGGTGCCATTCACCTCAGTCAACATAATCTAGATGGTCCTCCTCCCCCAGGCATACCTCCATAATGGCTTATCTACAGGTGATTCTACATCCTGTCAAATTGATGATATTTAACTATATCACTAGTATTGATTTGTGTGTGTGTTTGGGGGGCTATGGTTTACAAAGAATAGCACAGAAACAATCTCCTTTTTCCTTTCAATATTCATGCCTTATCCAGGTATACATAGTGTCTTACAGATGTTCTTGTTATCCTTATTATAGATGGGAGTATAATCAATTGATTCCCGTATTTAGATGATATAAGAGCTGATAGGTCTTCTGTATATCAAGGGATATGGGCTCCAGATCTATTACATTTCTAGAAATCATTCAATTACAGTTCCAAATAATCTCACTAATGTAATGGAACAATGTAATACTAAAACACAACTATTAGACAGGAGGAACTCCTTTCTCCAAGCTGCTATGAAGAACTGCTTGTTCTTTAATTCAGTTTATCCATGCTCTTAATGTACATTTTCCCTATGTGTGATTTCCAAAGCTATAATAACATGCCAGATGACTCTGTAAGTTTTATTAGAAACTTAATTATCATAGAGACTAAGTATCCCACCAGACACCTTCATTTCCTGGCCTTTCACCTACATTTCATTCTCTGGTGATGAAATAAATAATAATGATATCATTTCATGTAGTAACTATCTTATACTATGTTTCTATTAAAAAAGAATGATACCCAAAGACAGTCAAATTGGCTAATGTCTGTAATACCAAAAATAGGGAGACCAAAGCAAAGGAATTGTCATGAATCTGAGGGCAGCCTTGGTTATATAATGAGTTCTAGTACAGCCTGGGCTACTTAGTTAATACAGTCTCAAGGAAACCAAAATTATACATAATAAGTGAACAAACCAATTTTAAAACTTTATTCTGCCGGGCGGTGGTGGCGCACGCCTTTAATCCTAGAACTTGGGAGGCAGAGGCAGGTGGATCTCTGAGTTCAAGGCCAGCCTGGTCTACAGAGTGAGTTCCAGGCCAGCCTGGGCTACACAGAGAAACCTTGTCTCGAACCCTCCCCCCCCAAAAAAAAAACCCTTTATTCTGAGAGTCTACTTCCTTGGATTAGTCAGGGTTCTCCAAAGAAACAAAAATAGTAGGACATAGGAATAGTGACTTTTATCAGGGAATATATAACAAATTCAAGTGGTTTCCAACAAAAGTAACCACAATGAATTATGCATTGGGATTGAATGCATTTGGGATTAATAAAAGTTGTTGACAGAAGCAATATACAGCAAACCAGTAGCCAACATCAAACTAAATGGAGAGAAACTTGAAGCAATCCCACTAAAATCAGGGACTAGACAAGGCTGCCCACTCTCTCCCTATCTATTCAATATAGTTCTCAAAGTCTTAGCTAGAGCAATTAGACAACAAAAAGAGATCAAAGGGATACAGATTGGAAAGGAAGAAGTCAAAATATCACTATTTTCAGATGATATGATAGTATACTTAAGTGACAGCAAAACTTCTACCAGAGAACTCCTAAACCTGATAAACAACTTCAGTAAAGTGGCTGGATATAAAATTAACTCAAACAAATCAGTAGCCTTCCTCTACTCAAAGGATAAACAGGCTGGGAAAGAAATTAGAGTGGTGATACCCTTCATAAGAGTCACAAATAATATAAAATACCTTGGTGTGAATCTAACCAAGCATGTGAAAGATCTATATGACGAGAACTTCAAGTCCCTGAAGAAAGAAATCGAAGAAGATCTCAGAAGATGGAAAGATCTCCCATGCTCATAGATTGGCAGGATTAATATAGTAAAAAATGACCATCTTGCTAAAAGCAATATACAGATTCAATGCAATCCCCATGAAAATTCCAACTCAGTTCTTCACAGAGTTAGAAAGAGAAATTCTCAAATTCATTTGGAATAACAAAAAACACAGGATAGCGAAAACTCTTCTCAACAATAAAAGATCTTCTTGGGGAATCACCATCCCTGACCTCAAGTTGTACTACAGAGCGATAGCGATTAAAAACTGCATGGTATTGGTACAAAGATAGGCAAGAATATCAGAGGAATAGAATTGAAGACCCAGAAATGAACCCACACACCTATAGTCACTTGATATTTGACAAAGGAGCTAAAACCATCCAGTAGAAAAAAGACAGCATTTTCAACAAATGGTGCTGGTTCAACTGGAGGTCAGCATGTAGAAGAATGCAAATAGATCCATTCTTATCTCGTTGTACAAAGCTCAAGTCCAAGTGGATCAAGGACCTCCACATAAAACCAGAAATACAGAAAATAATAGAAGAAAAAGTTGGGAAAGAGCCTTGATCACATGAGCACAGGGGAAAAGTTTCTGAACAGAACACTTATGTTCTTATGCTCTATGCACTTATGGCTTATGCTCTAAGGTCAAGAATTGACAAATGGGACTTCATAAAATTGCAAAGCTTCTGTAAGGCAAAGGACACTGTCAATAGGACAAAATGGCAACCAACAGATTGGGAAAAGATCTTTACCAATCCTACATCTGATAGAGGGCTAATATCCAATATATGCAAAGAACTCAAGAAACTAGACTCCAGATAATCAAGTAACCCTATTAAAAATGAGGTACAGAGCTAAACAAAGAATTCTCAATTGAGGAAATGATCAAAAAGTACCTAAAGAAATGTTCAACATCCTTAGTCATCAGGGAAATGCAAATCAAAACAACCCTGAGATTCCACCTCACACCAGTCAGAATGGCTAAGATCAAAATCTCACATGATAGCAGATGCTGGCGAGGATGTGGAGAAAGAGGAACATTCCTCCATTGTTGGTGGGATTGTAAGCTGGTATAACAGCTGGAAAGCAGTCTGGTAGTTCCTCAGAAAATTTGACATAGTATTAACTGATGATCCAGCTATACCACTCCTGTGTGTATACCCAAAGATGCTCCAACATATAACAAGGACACATGTTCCACTATGTTCATAGCAGCCTTATTTATAATAGCCAGAAGCTGGAAAGAACCCAGATGCCCTTCAATAGAGGAATGGATACAGAAAATGTGGTGCATTTATACAATGGAGTATGACTCAGCTATTAAAAACAATGAATTCATGAAATTCTTAGGCAAATGGATGGAACTAGAAAATATCATCCTGAGTGAGGTAACCCAATCACAAAGAACACACATGGTATGCATTCACTGGTAAGTGGATATTAGCCCAAAAGCTCACAATATCCAAGATACAACTCACAGACCACATGAAGCTCAAGAAGAAGAAAGACCAAAGTGTGGGTACTTCGGCCCTTCTTAGAAGGAGTAACAAAATTCACGGGTGCAAATATGGAGACAAAGTGTAGAGCAGAGACTGGAGGAGGGGCCGTCTGGACACTGCTCTACCTAGGTATCCATCCCATGTGCAGTCACCAAATTCAGACACTGTTGTGGATGCTAGGAAGTGCATGCTGACAGGAGTCTGATATAGCTGTCTCCTTAGAGATCTGCCAGAGCCTGACATATACAGAGGTGGATGCTTGTAGCTAACAATTGAACTGATCATGGGGTTCCCAATGGAGGAGGTAGAGAGAAGACTGAAGGAAGTGAAGGGGTTTGTGACCCCATGGGGAGAGCAACAATACCAACCAACCAGAGCTCCTGGGGTCTAATCCACAAGCCTGGGAAATCACTTGGAGGGATGTATGGCTCTAGCTGGATATGTAGTAGAGGATGGCCTTGTCAGGAATTTGTGGGAGAGAAGGTTCTTGGTTCTGTGAAGGTTGGATGCCCCAGTGTGGGGGAATTTGAGGGTAGGGAAGGGGGAAATGGGTGGTTGAGTAGGGGCACATCCTCATAGAAGCAGCAGGAGAGGGGACAGGATAAGGGGATTCTTGGGATGGGGAAAGGGAATAACATAAGAAATGTAAATAAAATATCCAATTAAAAAGTTTTGGATGCCAAGGAACTTTCTGCTGAGTGCCTATGGCACCCTCCAACTAGGCATTCTTATGCCTAGGTGAAAAGGAAGGATCCATTTACTGGCATATGGCATGATCCTGATCAGGTATTTAATATGGGGAAGAGGGCATGTTTGTGTTTTTTCTGCAGGATGCTGAAGGAGCATGGTGGCTGCCAGAGTAATTGGTGAGACATGCTGATGCTGGGACAAAGAATGATGCTGACTTGTGAGCTTGCTGAGTGCTCTGACAATGCTGACTGGGAAGCTGTATTGGACATATGTTCTTGACCCACCTTCACTTGCCTATATGCCAGATGGGACAAGCTGCCTTGTCTCAAGTTTTTAGACCCTTTGGAACAGAGAATCAAAAAGAGAAGTTATAATGACTCTTGTATTGTTATTAAATGTGACCAGTTATTCAGACTCAATCATGGACTGGTCTAGAAATCAATCCAATATTGGAAATATGAGTCTACATTTGGAAGGCTGGATCTGGGCATTTTCAGAGTCATATTTGGAAGTTAGCTGCAGTCCTCTATGATGTTATGTTAGCAATACATAAAGTTGGGACAGGATCTAGATTTCAAACAAGTGTTAGTGCATATGTTACGGCTCTTTTAATTGTCAAGTTAAAATTACTTTTGTCTCTTCTACAGTATTTATTGTAAGTTGCATTGATTGTACACTTTCTAATTGTGTTAGTGTATATAAACCTGGCATGTCTGTTATGGGGGTCTATCAACCAGCTTTTGTCTTATTGCCCTAAGTAATATAGAACCTTGGTTTTCTGCAAAAAGCTTGCAAGTACTGGAAGAAGTGAGTCTGGCTTTAAGCAGAAGCAAGAGGGTAGTGGACTTTATTATTGCTGGTATAACAGCTTTAATTACATTAATTGCTAGCACCACTGCTTCTGCAATAGCTTTGACACAAGAAGTTAAGACAGCTACTTTTGTTAATAATTTAGCAAAAAATGTTACTAATATGTTGAGTATACAAGAAGATTTTGATAGGCATTTGGAACATTGGATTGATGCTCTTTATCCTACTCAAATTATTGGAAGACATTTCAGAGTTTAAGAGTAAGGAGCCATCTTGAGTGTCATGCCAAATACCAATGGAGTTGTGCTACTTCTAAAATTTACAATGATCGTCATTATAATTAGGAAAAAGTTTAACGACACTGGCAGGGTATTTGGCTTAATTCTAACACCTCTCTGGATGTTTTAACTTTGCATAGTAAGATTATGAATTTAAAGAATGCTGCTTTGCTGAGCTTTGATCCAGCAGATACTACTGATAAAATTATCCATGGCTTGAGGTCAGTATTTCCATTTTGGTCAAGCTTCAAGAATGGCATATATAGCTTGATCATTGTTGTCCTGAGAATACTTTTATTACTGCCATTGTGTGAAAGCTTGTCTTTAACATCATCAACATGTTGGCAAGTAAAGTACGTGAAACTGAAAATGGACCCCCAGACAGAGTTATTAAATTAACAGGCTGGCAAGCCAAGGACAGTTAAGATTCTGCAAAAAGCCTCACCAACCTAAGACGTAAGTGTATTGCTTTTGATAATGCATATTCTACGACGGATAAGGAAGGCATTCTTGTCAGAACTACCTAAGACATGCTCAGTCTTGTTAATGAAATAAAGAAGGGGGAGAGGAAGAGAGCTTTTGGCAGAAATCTGACCTTGGCCCAGGACAAGGAAATGGGCTGCTTGGCAGGAGTCTGACATTAGGCTAGAACAAAGAAGTCATTTCAGGCAGGAATCTAAATCTTAGGCTAGAACAAAGAAGTAGGCTTCAGGCATGAAAATGACTTTGGACTAGGACAGGGAAATAAGCTCAGTTATTTTGGTCTTCCTGATAAGCCCTTAGAAACAGTGATCACGGGAGTGTTCACGTGACTGGGTTTAATGCCTTGTTTTTTCTTTGACTATTTGTGTTTATTGTCTTGCTTGTTCCTTGACTATTTGCATCTATTGTATTGCTAGTCCCTCAACCTAGAACTGACCTTAATACTTGCATGTAATTAAAATGGTTATAAAAGCAAAACGAGGAGGAGGAATGGGATAGGGGGTTTATGGAGGGGAAACAGGGAAAGGGATGACATCTGAAATGTAAATAAATAAAATATCCAATAAAAATAAACAGATTTCAATATCAAACATATTACATATGTGCCAGGAATGCTTTCTTTAAATTATCAGAATTCAAAAAAGTTATCAGAATTCTCATCATTATCAACCCAAAATAATTTCAAAGCCCCAGCATTGATAAATAAATACGAGGTAATATTACAGGGTTGTAGACTAAAAGCAACGCATAACGTTTTGTTATGGATACATGTAAATTTGAGTAAAATTATGAATGGAAAGGTAGTCTATGGCACTAGTAAGTTACCACAGATACTTCAGTAGCTTGAATACAGAAAATAGAAATTTTACAAGCCTTTGCTTCTTTCATGTACAGGGTGTTAATCATAACAAAACCATCTTCTAATATTCTTGTAGATAAAATAAATGTATGAATAGTGCATATTCAATTAATTATTTTCCCTTGTATAAAACCAGAGCCTTCTCCAAAACAATGGCTTCTCTTTGGAGGGAAATAGCAATGTGTTAGCCTCAGGGACTTGTCAGAAGTCAGCTTGGGGCTGGGAGCTAAATAATGGTTTCAGTAAAGTAGAGCCTTCATAATACTTTGTCATATATCATGTAGATTAAGAGCCATGTTTTTATTTCCAAGAACTGAGAGGGCTTAAAGCAACAAAATTCATCTGCCTTTTCTCAGCAAGTGGAGGCTTAAGTCAAGGGCTTTTCTGTGCGATTCTGTTCTGTGCAAGCTATTAGCCCAGGAATTCTGAACTCCTGTTGTTAGATAATCTTGGACCAGAAGGCGGAAGATTGGATACTGCAACGTTTTGTAGTATAGGGACTGTCCAGGTGTTCAGCAGTCTCTATAAATTGGCTAAGTTTTAGAAGCTATGCTTTGTGCTTCCCATAATTTCAGTTAATTCAGTCATTCTGGATTTCCGATGGGGTTGAAGACTTTAGTCTCATAGCCAACCAAGGCTATTTACTTTGAGAGAAAAGACTTGAGAGGATGGTTTTCAGCTGACATTCATTCTAAAGCCAAGAAAAAAGCCAGGTTCAGAACTAAGTCTTTTAGTTAGGAGAGATGACAGAGGTTCTGGTTAGTCAACAAAATGATGGACTGGGTATTAGGTATAGCTTGTTCCTTACTGATACAAATTGGTACAGTTATGCTCTAATTGTATTTTGAGAGAAAAGTTTTATTTTAACAAGAAGGGTGATATGTAGGAGGAGCTAAGGTGGGAGAAGTAAGGAGAGGAAAGGGAGAAGGAGAGGAGGAGCTAGGAGACGAGAGGGGGAACATGGAGGCGGATGTTTGCATGTCTCTGCCAGTCAAAGATAGTTGGTATATCTAGGTTGGGTATTGGGTTACACTTCTGATTGTATGGGCATCTTGTTATTGAGCATTACCAAACTTATAAAGCCTTTGATTAACATTTTTTTTAAAGTTATTAATAAAAAAGAAGTTTTATGCAAAAGCACATGCTGGTGAGCATGTGGAGCAAGGGAAACATTCCTCCATTGCTTGTTGGAATGCGAAGTTGTACAGTCACTTTGGAAATCAATATGGTAATTTTTCAGAAAATTGGGAATAGTCCTACATGGGATCCTTGTGAGTGGATTTTTGAGTGTGGGACTGGGAGAAGAAGTGGAAGGGGGCTGCATCCAGGATGTAAATTTAATAAGTAAGTAAATTAATGAAGTAAAAAGAGAATAAAGCATCTTGGAGAAAAAAAAGAAGTTTTAACAGAATCCTTCCCTTTATTTTCACATGTGCTTTTTGTCTGTGGTTCCTTGTTTCTTATCTGTGTTATGACAGGAAACCAAGCATTTGAATTGTTTCTTGGCAGAATTTTTGTCAGTCTCATCAGGAGACCCTTAATTATATCTGTAACCCCACCCCTTTTGAAAAAAAAATGTCACAGACAGGGAAGCATTTATTTAGAATCAGTTTTAGAGAGACATAGGCAGTCACATAAATTGTTTCAATTCTCTTATGGGCAGAAAACATTGGCCTATAACTCTGATAGTATGTGTAGTATAAAAGCAACTTTTATTTACCTGATGTAATCACCATCCTGGAGGCTAAAGAAGCTCACCCTTTCTAGGTCCTTCTGAACTCTGGCTGGCTCAATTCAGCTGTTCTGGCTGAAACACCTCTCTAAGCTGACTGATTCAATCTGAGCTTTCTCAGCTTCTCATTTAATTGCTCGATTTGGCCACAAACTCACTTTGGCAATCTATTCTAATCTGGCTGCTTCTCATTCTCTGGCTCCTTCTGTCTTCACCTGTGTCTAGCTTGTTTTCTCCGCAAACTGTTTCTGTAAAACTGTCCCTATAGAAACTGCCTCTAAACTCACTGAACTGAACTGTGATGAACTTCACTCCACCGAGCTGCCCCTCAAATCACTGACTCAACCCAACTGACTAGCTCAACTGACAGACGGGCTCCACTGTACTGAACTCAACTGACTGAACAGAACTGACTGACTGGAACTCAGAGATTGGCATGCCTCCATCTCTTGAGTGCTGGGATCAAAGGCCTGGACCTAAACTTTTCTTTACATGAAACTTGCTCTATACAAGGCTGGCCTTGAACTCAGAAATCTGCTTGCCTCTGTCTCCTGGGATTAAAGGCATGTCTGTATTTTAGCCTGGTCACACAGACCTAGAAGGTCTTTGGATATGATCCTTGCCAGAGCAGCCATGTTGCTAGATTAAACTTTCTCAACAGTGTAGAAGAAAAGGCACCACAATGAGCAAAAGAGAAAGCCTTCTAGAACAAGTTCCTGTAATCTGAGGACTTTTCCTTACATTTATATTTAATTACCTTCCAGCATCACGGGAAGAATTAAGCCTGCCTTCAGCATGCAGGCATTGGCTCATAGCCAATAGGACAGACTCCAGTTATAGTCTCTAGTCAATATGTTGAAGACAAACCAGTGAAGTATAATAGCATAGCAGGTCAGCTATGGAAAATAAGCCATGAAAACTCAGCTTAAGTGGGATACATGTAAATGAGTTAAAATCATTTTCAGTGCTCAGAGTTGTTACTTGTTGCTATTTACATAAATAATAAGAATGGGTTATGATATTAAAGAAAAAAGAAATAGAAATAAGAATGAATTTTTATATATCTTAACAGGTAGAAAACAAAGCTTTAAAATATCGTATGCAAGTAAACATGGAGCACATCAGTTATAAGCAGAAATACTCTGCAAGGAACACCAAAATCTATGCGTTTGTTCAAATACAAATGATCCTAAATAGAAATTTGAGATCTTGCCCCCTCTGAACTGGGGTTAGGTCGTGGTGGGAGCCACGCCTCGGGCTCTGCCGCTGGCTGGGGCCCGGGCCCCTGGGGATGGCCCTCCGACCCTCAAAGGGCGACGGCTCCCCTGGCCACTGGGACCGCAGCGCAGGGAAGGCAGACTTTAATGCCAAATGGTAAAAGAAAGTGGCAGAGATACACCAGGCTCTGAACAGTGATCCCGTCAAAGTGGCTGCTCTCCATCGAATGGCTATCTGTGAGGGAGGGCTCCTGACTGATGAGATCAGGTGCCAAGTCTGGGCTAAGCTCCTGGATATCAGCCCCAGTGAGCCTCCGCTTGTGTCAAGGAAGGATCTTCGAGACATGAGCAAGGACTACCAGCAAGTGCTGCTGGACGTCAGGCGGTCTCTTCCGGCGCTTCCCTCCTGGCATGCCAGAGGAGCAGAGAGAAGGGCTCCAGGAAGAGCTAATCGGTATCATCCTCCTCATCTTGGATCCAACCCTCCTCAGCTCCACTACTACCAGGGCTACCAGGACATCATGGTCACTTTTCAGCTGGTGGTGGGCGAGAGGCTGGCAACATCCCTGGTAGAAAAATTGTCTACCACCACCTTTCATGGATCCCACGATGGACAATACCAAGCACATCCTAAATTATCTGATGCCCATCACTGACCAAGTGAACCCAGAACTCCATGACTTCATGCAGAGTGCTGAGGTGGGGACCATTTTGCCCTCAGCTGACTTATCACCTGGTTTGTTGGATTTCAGGCACGTTGTGAGGTTATACTTCTTCCTGGCCTGCCACCCACTCACCCATGTACTTTGCAGCTGTGATTGTGCTGTACCAGGAGCAGGAAGTCCTGGACTGTGACTGTGACATGGCCTCTGTCCACCACCTGTTGTCCCAGATCCTCAGGACCTGCCCTATGAGATGCTCATCAGCAGAGCAGGAGACCTCTTTGTTCAGTTTTCCCCTTCTGAATTTGCGAGGGAGGCGGCTGCTGAGCAGGAGGCTGAGAGAACTGGCAGCCTCTACTTTGAAAGACTTTGAGCTGGCATCGACTCGGCAAAGGCCAGATATGGTGCTTTGGCAGCGGTTTCGGGAACTTTTGAGGCCTGTGGCTGGAACAAAAGATGTCCTGATCAAACCGAGGGCCAACCGCTTTGTGAAACTGGCAGTGATGGGGCTAACGGTGGCCCTTGGAGCAGCAGCACTGGCAGTGGTGAAGAGTGCCCTGGAATGGGCCCCCAAATCCCAGCTGCAGCTGTTCCCCTAAAGTCATCCAGCAGCCACTTCCTCACACAGGGCACCAAGCTCTCCCCATTTCCAGAAAGAGGGTGAAGTTACTGTGATTAAAGGGTTTCTGTCAGGGGTGTTCTGTCTGCCACTCTTGGCAGCTTGCCGTTTGGCTTTGGTGACTAGTGACACCGACCGGGCTTACCGGGTCCGAGTGCTTCTGGGCACCTCTCCTCCTATTGGAAGTGGTTCTGGAGCACCTGGCTACGCAACTCACTGTCTAGAAAGTTGGGCCCAGAGATGCCCTCCTTACAGCACCACGTGTCATGAGTATCTTTAGACAAAGCAGTCAGGATGGTCCAGCCTTGGAATGAAAGCGAGGGGCGAAAACTCTAGCCTGGGAGTCAGCTGGACCCTGTTACAAACGGCCCTATTAGCTGGTCAGAATCAGAGATAGACTTGAGCTGGGTTCTAGTTGAATTTTTATGATCCCAGCCTAGAGCTCACATGCTGAGGAATGGTAATCACCAGGATAGTGTTGCCTGTCTCTCCCTGTTCTTTCTCCTCTACAAGCCACATGACAGACCTACAGAGATGTTTTTAATCCTGTTTTTATGACTGTGTACTACACCTCACATAGCAAGTCCTCTTCACTTTAAAATAAACTACTCGTGTGTGTACATCTGTGTGTGTACAGGTGCCCACAGATAGGCCACAGGTAGGCTTCCAGGTTCCTGGAGCCTAGTGTGTGGGTGCTGGGATGTGAATGCCAGGCCTCTGGTGAAGCAGCAGTCGTGCTCTTACCTGCTGAGCCCTCTCTCCAGCCTCTTTCATAGTTCCTTCGTGAGAGAAGCTATCAGAGCATTGAGCTTCTACTGGGCTAACATTTATTCTTTCCTTTTTTGGAGGGGAATGGAACCCAGGGCCTTTCACATGTGAAGCAAGTGTTTTACCACCGAGCAGACCCAGCTTTTTTTTTAGTTTTTTAGTTTTGAGACAGGGTCTACCTAAATTATCCAGGTTGGCCTTGAAATTTTGATCCTCCTGCCTCAGCTCCCAATTATCTGGGATGACAGGATTGCACGTGAGATATTCTCCCTGCTCAGTTTAGCCAAAGTTGTTTGTGAGTACCCCCATGTCCTACAGTGCTACTTCCTGTCTCACTTTTCTTATTTTCCTCTAATTACCCACCTTGGCCTGTCTTTGTTGATCTCAGCTGCTGGTCTCAGGCTGGGAATGTCTTGGAAATGTGCCAGCATGTAGAAGGGTTTGGCAGGAACCCCACACCACCAGCCTCACTATACCTGGGCTCCTCCAGGAGAGGTGTACAGGATCCATGGGATCACTCGGTCTTCCTAGGATGGCTTTGTTAAAAGTGAAGCCAGATGTATTTTATATAGTAACTGGCTTGAAAACAAAAGTGCCTTTTGCTGCTTTAGGGTGTGTAGTGGGAAGCTAGTATCCTAATCTTTCCTGGGCACTCTTCTCCAGTCCTGCCATATCCACACCCCACATGTGTCCCCTGCCCATCCCCTTGTCCCCTGTGCCCATTGTAGGCAGTGGGACACTCTGCATGCTGGGCAGCCATGAAGCCAGAGCATATAGGTGTCCAGGCTGAGTTACACAAAGCACTTTAAGTCAAGCTGGAGTGGTAAGTCCTTCTCCACACAGGAGCCCTGCCTGGGGTAAGTGATTCACTGGGATTCATTCAGGACAAAGGATGATTCCAGGATCCAGAGTGATAAGGTGACAAATACTATCAGTCTACCATGGGAGCTTATCATCTATGCCTCTAGCCTGCTTGAAGACTGTAGGAAGCTTGCTGGCTGAGGGAGGGGCATGGGCTCAGGGTCCAAGCCATTATTCTGCATCTAAACAAGCAGGTAGCACTGGCTTGTGCTGACCTGAAGAGTGGTCTGTGCCCATAACAGGACTCCCCTAACACTGAGAAGAAAGCATTGTCAATTTACCTTCAGGTATTTATTTACTCTGTAAAAATATCTGTAGATGTTTTGTACAGAGCCCTGTATGAAATAAACGCCCTTATGTGATTCCTAAATAAATAAATGAAAAAAAAAAAAAGAAATTTGAGCTATATAAAAATTGAGCAGCTAAAGAGGAGGGGGTAAATCTTATATAAACAGATATCTTATAAAATATGGAGTTTACAGTGTATACCAAACTAAAACATAACATGAGAGTAGAGCTTAGAAGTTGATACACAAATACATTGAATTAATTATTGAAGACCTTTTTCATTGTCCAGCAAATGGGTAAAACTACCATGCAATATTCAACTATGATGAGAGAAAGCTATTTTATGCAGGAGAATCACTAATGGAAAAATACTCTTAAGTGTTTAGCTACCACAGTAACAAACTATGCAAATATAACATTAAAAATACCCAACTTCAAAAAAGCCCCAAAGCTAGCTGAGGAGGAGCAGACGAAGCACAAGTGGAACGAATAGGTGGGTGTCTCGTCTCAAGTATTATGATGATAATCAGTATACACAGATCATGTGTTCCAGTTACATGACCAAGGACAGAACAAAATCTAATCCAGCTATATGTCACTTACAAAAGTCACACACACACACACACACACACACACACACACACACACACACACACACACGCTAAAATTAGGCTGCACAAAAGGTTAAAGTGAAAGCCATAAAAAGATATATCATAGTATTTACTCAAAGCTGTAGTGTAACTGTACTTTTAGCGACTTTATTTGGTTCCTTTATCTACTTCCTTACTCCACCCTGTCCTTTCCAACCCCACAACACTAGGTAGGAGAGAAGGAAGGTTAGAGGGGCAAGGCAGCTTAAATCTCATTAGACCACTTCCTGTTAATTAGAGGCATGTCCCTTGTACCTTGGGGCAAGCCCAATTTTCATTGTCAGATTATCTCTAACCAGCAACCCAGCAACCCAGCAACCCAGCAACCCAGCAACCCAGCAACCCAGCAACCCAGCAACCCAGCAACCCAGCAACCCAGCAACCAGCAACCCAGCAACCCAGCAACCCAGCAACCCAGCAACCCAGCAACCCAGCAACCCAGCAACCCAGCAACCCAACAGAAACAATAGCAATGAGGGAGACGATGGGTGGGGAGTGCAGCAACAACAACAGCAGCAGCCTCTGGGGGCTCTGGCAGTTTTATATCTTCAAGCATTCCAGAACTTCAAACATAAACTACCTCAGCTGGCAAAGTCATGCCCCTGCCAGAGCATGAGACAAATCATAGTTAGCTGCTGTGGACAATCTGAAACAGCTCCATATCCCACACCGGGATTAAAACAAAAAACATATTCCCATAACATGTCTGTGTTTTTAAAGAAACCAAAATTCTCACTACACTGTAGGACAAAACTAGAAATAAACAAAAAACTACTACAGGAAAACAGACAGGTTTTGTAATAATGTTTCAGTTCATTAAGTGGAAGTAATAGCTTCAAATTTTAGGTAGGTAATGCACTTCAAAATATGAGAAGTAGAAAGTAATAGAGTCAAAAGACAAATTTGATAAATTCATAGTAGTATGAGTCTTTTCTTTTGGGGCAATAATTTTATGTATTATGAGTTTCTTAGTAAGCTTTTAAAAATAAGAGTCAAGAGGAAACACTTGTTGATTACTTGAACTTGTATTCATGCCACAATGTATGTGTGAAAATCAGAGGATGACTTGAAGGTGTTGGTTCTCTCTCACCATGTGGGCCCCAGAGTGAAAACTCAAGGGTACGGTCAAGTAATTTTACCTGCTGAGCCATCTCACTAGGTCTAGTATGAGATGTTTTAATGACATAATGTCAACAGGTAAAAAAAACAAGCAAGCCAAAATACATCAGAAAAAATAAAGAAGACTTGATCAGTGTGATTGTCATATTTTATTTGACACATGTAGAACTCTGAATACAACAGAAGAAAGACTTTTTTTTTTTTTTTTTTTTTGTAGTACAAAAAGTTATGTGAACTAGATTATCTTGCTAGGGAATTTAATCAGCTTTATTTTTATAAATATCTGCAATCTAGTGATAGGTAAGTTATTTGTTTTGTAGCCGTCAGCTCTTCATTGTCAACCTATAAACGTGTACATATTCCCATGCAAAACACAAAAACATTTATTTTGTCTCAAGACTAGCCATATCTTAGTTTGTTTTTAATTTATCTGAGAATTTCATACATTTGTACACTGTGTTTACATCATTTCCACCCCTTACTCTTCCCTTCTAACTCCTCCATATCACCCCCTCTTTAGTTCATGACCTCTTCTGTAATTATATTTGATATTTACACAATACACTAATTAGCATTGTGTTTATTTGCATGTGTTCAGGGTTGACCACTTAGCATTGGTGATTGCTCCTAAAATACTTCTCCCTCCTTCAGCAGCTATTGACTGCCTATAGCTGTGCCTTTCAGCCTTCCTAATGCTGAGGCCCTTTAATACAGTTCTGCATGCTGTGGTGATCCAACCACAAAATTATTTTCACTGCTATTTCATAACCATAATTTTTCTGTATTTTTGAAGACAGAGGCTAACTAAAGGGGGTCACAGCTCACAGGTTGAGAACTGCCAACTGATAGCTATCCATCTATAGTGGGACCTTGTTAAATTTTTCTCCATCCATGTTAACCTCTTGACTGGTGTGATCTCTGCAGGTCTTATGCAAGCAATTCTGTCATTTAGAATTTGAGAGTGCATCTACTCTGTCCTATTCAGAAGACAATATTTCTTAGCAACTGTGCCAGTCTTCGGGTTGTTAAAATGTTTTCACCTTCTCTTCCATGACGTTCTCTGAGCCATAGGTGGAGGAGTTATGTTATTAGAGATGTCCCATTTGAAGCTGGGCACCCCACAGTCAGGTGGTCTCTACATTTTGACCAGCTATTGTTCTCTCTAATAGGCTACCTCTGCTACAAGACAAACTTCTCTTGAGAGGGAAAACAGTGCTTATCCATGGATATAAGGATAAGTATTTGCAAGGCAGGTAGAAACCACATGACTTTCGTAACATGGCAGTAGTTAGTGTGTTCTGTTTTAAGGCCCATGACCTTTCTGGAGGGTAAGGGAAGGTAATAAAGAGGGACAGAGAATGAGGAGAAATAACAACACTACTGATGTTTGAAAAGACAATAGAGAAATCTATCATTTTATAAGCTTTCTTATGTATACATACACTATATACATAAATTTGCATACATATTTATGGCCACAACAGTGATCACACTGGCATATATATGTATGTATGTATGTATGTATGTATGTATGCAGATATTTAACCTAATTTATTAACCCAAATGGAGGAATAATGCCTGTACCAGGAATCATAGACTAGGGAATAGGCAAGGGATATTAGCCTTCAAGTTGTTGGTCAGATGTTCCAAGAGACCCCCAAGTAATTTTATTACCATTGCTCTTGGTTGCCTGCCACAAACTCATTACTGAAGACAGCACATCTCAGGGCTTGGAGAACTACTCTGGTAACCTCTCAGAGTGTTGGAAGTTGCTACCCAGCTCTAAAGCCGGAGAACCACGACAGTGACCACATTGGTACGATAACCCAATGACTTGGGCTTTTTGAGATACAGTTTCACACTGTAGCTCAAGCTGGCCTGGAATTCAGGGTGTATCCCAGGTTTGACCCAGACTCATGTCAGTCTTCCTACCTCAGCTCCCCAATATCTGGATTAGCAGCGTGATCCACCATGCCCAAGTAGGAGTCTTTATCTTTGAGAACATGGGATCATTTATCAAGATACAAGGTACAACTTAGGAAATAACTTTATGGGGGGGGCATTGTTGTATTTTGTTTTCTAGGTTTAGGTTTTTTGTTGTTACATTGAATCTTTGAGAAAGAATTTAAAGTTTCATGAGTAGGAAGGAAAAGAGGATTTGGAAGGACTTGGGGGAAGGGGAAGAACACAATGAAGATATACTTAAATTTAAAATGCTTTAAATAACAAATTATAATCATAATCAGAAGAAATAAAAACATCTTATATTTGAATGATATCCTTAATTGTCATCACTCAGTTGGGTGAGGGGTCTGTTGCTTTACTTAGGTATAAACCATGGGTAGGCAAGAAGAAGCAGTTTAATTTTACTATTTTAGCTCCCTATCTATCTGGCTGTATCTTCTGTCTGTCTATCTTCTATCTATCATCTATCTATTTGTCTGTCTATCTGTCTGTCATCTATCTGTCTATCTATCTATCTATCTATCTATCTAATCTATCTATCTATCTATCTATCTATCTATCTAAGAGAGTTGGCCCTGAAATCTTGTCTGCCCTGTGGAACAGTTCTTCTCTGTCTCCGTACACCTTAAAAATCATCTCTCCAATCTTTCTACTTTTGCTTCCTTCCTCTTGTCTTGGCCATTCACACACTGTTCAGTTGACTACAGTTGTTAGGCAGGTGGGGCTGATGCATTCCACTCTGCAGTGGCTACGGGGAAGATACCTTGGGCTAGCTGCTCCTGTCAGGAAAATGAATGATAAGCTAAGGTGTGAGCTGAGGCACCTATCAAGCTACCCCAAAACTGGGCATCCAGAAATGGCTGGAATTGACAAGGAGCAGGTGGATACTCACATGCTGATGGGATTCCTAGCAGGTATGTAATCCACAGGGAAAGGTGTTTCAACTGCCAAGCACCAGTCACCAACAGACTATATGTTCAGAATCTGGGTCATAGGCTTGAAAACTGAATGCCTGGGGTTGGTGATATAGTCCAATTGATAGACAATTGCTTAGCATGCCTAAACTGGCAGTGGTGGCACACACTAGTAATCCAGCACTTGGGAGGTGGAAGCAAGTAGATCATGAGTTCAAGGTTCTCATCAGCCAAGTAGAACTACAGAGTTCGAGAACACATTGGATTACACAAGATCTTTCCCTACTCCTGTTCCCTACTGCCACCACAAAAAAAGAAAAAAGAAAAGAAAGAAAATAAAAGTAAAAGAAAACCTAAGTGCTGGAGGAAAGCTGTGATGTTAGGAGTGCAGTGTGAGAGGGCTTGCAGGCAGGAGCAAGCCACGGGTACCTCTTCTGCCATGAAGTAGCCAAAACCTAGACAGGATAGGTAATGCCTATAACCATCATTATTCTCTGCTACTTCTAGTATTTCCTTCTGTTACTGGCTTCTTCCTTACTACTGAAAGTGGGCAAGAAAAGATGATCACCCTACAGAAGCCTTTGTTGGGCTGAGGTTTGCAACACCAGAGAATGTAGCATAGAAGCATGTCTCTTAGATGATCTGAGTGTAAGCAATGTGCTTATTTATCCAGGGAAGAACCATTTAAACCAGTAACGGCTATTTATTTGGGCTAACCACAGCCACTTGTTTTGGCCAATCACAGCCTTGCCTTGTGACCTAATCAGGGTCATTAAGGTTAGCGTTTTGGACCAATCATATAGCCTTGACCTTTAGCAGCCATAACAGTCTCTCTGCTAGGCTCCATGCCCATATCCAGCAGTTGATAGATAGCACAATAAACTCAATGGTATTTTCAGAGGGATTTTTTTTGGTCTCATATTACGTTTAAAACCTTGTTGGTCTTTTGCTTGTATATTATGGTTTCCAATATTGTGTTTTTATGATGTGTGTATTGTGTTTCTCGTGCTTCTTTTCTTGTTTTTAAATTCTAGTGTATTTTATTTACATGTTTGTTTCCTAATAGAGAACAGCATCGTAAAGTTGGACTGAGGAGGTGGGGAAGATCTAGGAGGAGATGAGGCAGGGGAAGCCTTGATCAGAATACAGAATATATTTTATGAGAACATTTTATTTTCAATAAAAATACATTTAATACTAAAACAAAACTCTTTCTCTCTCTGTCATTTCCCTGGGCCTTCTCTGACCTTTTTCATGTTCTCTTTAACCATCCCTGTCTTGTCTATGTAAGGGCAACATTCTTCTTTAAGGGCTGTACACAGTCAAGAGCTGTACACAGTCTTTTCTATTGTAGAAGAGTAAATCAAGTCCAATAAAGTCCTTTGCAATTTTTGGAGATCAATTCAGACATCGAAACGAGGGATTTCTTCAGATTAGTGATGTCAATCTCTAGCTGTTTGGTGTCCTTGTTAATGGCCCATCAAAGGTCTGAGTAGTATAAGTCTGGAGGCCAGCATCAGGATTAGAGCTTCTACCAGCAGACATCACGGGTGTTTCAGTTTTACCTGTTCTCAGGCTGGAGGTTTAGACTCTGGGAGCTCTGGTTGAATCTTTTGATACTCATTCTAAAAAGGACAAAAGCACCCACACTTTGGTCTTCCTCCTTCTTCTTGAGTTTCATGAGGTCTGTGCATTGCGTCTTAGGTATTGTGTGCTTTTGGGCTAATATCCACTTATCAGTGAGTGCATACCATGTGTGTTCTTTTGTGATTGGGTCATCTCACTCAGGATGATATTTTCTAGCTCCATCCATTTGTCTAAGAATTTCATGAACTCATTGTTTTTAATAGCTGAGTAGTACTCCATTGTGTAAATGTACCACATTTTCTGTATCCATTCTTCTGTTGAAGGACATCTGGGTTCTTTCCAGCTCCTGGCTATTATAAATAAGGCTGCTATGAACATAGTGGAGCATGTGGCCCTGTTGTATGTTGAGATATCTTCTGGGTATATGCCCAGGAGGGGTATAGTTGGGTCCTCAGGTAACACTATGTTCAATTTTCTGACGTACCTTCAGACTGCTTTCCATAGTGGTTGTACCAGCTTACAATCCCACCAACAATGGAGGAGTGTTCTTTTTTCTCCACATCCTCACCAACATCTGCTGTCACCTGTGTTTTGGATCTGAGCCATTCTGACTGGTGTGAGGTGGAATCTCAGTGTTGTTTTCATTTGCATTTCCCTGATGACTAGGGATGCTGAACACTTCTTTAGAAGCTTCTCAACCATTTGAGTTTCCTCAGTTGAGAGTTCTTTGTTCAGCTCTGTACCCCATTTATTAATAGGGTTATTTGATTGTCTGGAATCTAGTTTCTTCAGTTCTTTGTATACCTTGGATATTAGCCCTCTATCAGATGTAGGGTTGGTGAAGATCTTTTCCCAATCTGTTGGTTCCCGCTTTGTCCTATTGACAGTGTCCTTTACTTTACAGAAGCTTTGCAGTTTTATGAGATCCCACTTGTCAATTCTTGATCTTAGAACATAAGCCATTGGTGTTCTGTTCAGGAACTTTTCCCCTGTGCCCATGTGATCAAGGCTTTTCCCTATTTTCTCTTCTATTAGTTTCAGTGTAGCTGGTTTTATGTGGAGGTCCTTGATCCACTTGGAATTGAGCTTTGTACAAGGAGATAAGTATGGATCAATTTGCATTCTTCTACATGTTGACCTCCAGTTGGACCAGCACCATTTGTTGAAAATGCTGTCTTTTTTCCACTGGATGGTTTGAGCTCCTTTGTCGAAGATCAAGTGACCATAGGTATAGGGGTTCATTTCTGGGTCTTCTATTCTATTCCATTGATCCTCCTGCCTGTCTCTGTTCCAATACCATGCCGTTTTTATCACTATTGCTTTGTAGTACAGCTTGAAATCAGGGATGGTGATTCCCCCAGAAGTTCTTTTATTGTTGAGAGTAGTTTTTGCTATCCTGGGTTTTTTGTTATTCCAAATGAATTTTAAGATTGCTCTTTCTATCTCTGTAAAGAACTGAGTGGGAATTTTGATGGGGATTGGATTAAATCTGTAGATTGCTTTCGGCAAGATAGCCATTTTTACTATATTAATCCTTCCAATCCATGAGCATGGGAGATCTTTCCATCTTCTGAGATCTCCTTCGATTTCTTTCTTCAGGGGCTTGAAGTTCTTGTCATACAGGTCTTTTACTTGCTTGGTTAGTTTCACACCAAGGTATTTTATATTTATTTGTGACTATTGTGAATGGTGTCGTTTCCATAATTTCTTTCTCAGCCAGTTTATCCTTTGTGTAGAGGAAGGCTACTGATTTGTTTGAGTTAATTTTATACCCAGCCACTTTGCTAAAGTTGTTTATCAGGCTTAGGAGTTCTCTGGTGGAAGTTTTGGGGTCACTTAAGTATACTATCATATCATCTGCAAATAGTGAAACTTTGACTTCTTCCTTTCCAATTTGTATCCCTTTGATCTCCTTTTGTTGCCTAATTGTTCTGGCTAGGACTTCCAGTACTATATTGAATAGGTAGTGGGAGAGTGGGCAGCCTTGTCTAGTCTCTGATTTTAATGGGATTGCTTCAAGTTACTCTCCATTTAGTTTAATGTTGGCTACTGGCTTGCTGTATATTGCTTTTACTATGTTTAAGTATGAACCTTGAATTCCTGATCTTTCCAAGACTTTTATCATGAAGGGGTGTTGAATTTTGTCAAATGCTTTCTCAGCATCTAGAGATATGATCACAAGGACTGGTTTTCAACCTCTCCATGGTTGTCAACCCCACTTCCTCCCATCTTGGGACCATTAACTGGGTTATTTCTGCTGATTTCTTTTAGTCCCGGGGCCTTAAATAGGCTGACTAACTTTGTGATACAACAGATAGATAATTTGGTAGCAAAACCTATTCAGATACATTATCATAAGTTAGCTATGGAGAACCACGAGACTCAAGATGAGGTTGTTACTTTATCCAGGGTGTTCCTCAAACCCATCTCCACCCAACCTAAAAGAGGGGACTTCCATCCCTAGACCAAGCAGAGAGGGGCTACCCAGAACCCTCTCTGTCTGGCGATCTGAATTCTTGCTTAGGCTGCAAGGCTAAGCACTGCAAGGGAATATAAATAAAAGTTTAAAATATCTCTCTGGGTTCCCTGAAGGACAAGCCTGACTGCATAGGGGTTGATGTTAAAAGTATCCCCTCTCCAGGAAAAAGACATCGGGATGGGTATAGCCCTCATGCCTCACTGGACAACGACAGGAGGACCTGAGCCATTACAAGGTCCCCTTCAATTATTGGAGGTCAGGCTTCTATCCCCGCCTTAGCAAGAATAGAATCGCCAAGGCCCTTCTATACTTAGAGAAGGGAGGAGATGTCAGGAGCAGCCCTGCATATACACTAAAGGCCTAAAATCAGCCATAGGCCTAAAGTCAGCAATAGGCCTGACATACATGCATGCTAACACCAAGTCTTGGGTCTCTGTGGAAAAACACTGAAACAGCAGGCTATAAACTATTGTAAACAGGCAGCTTCTGTGGAAATTTACCAGCCCAAGTAGTCATAGGTCTTATAAATAGGCAGCCTTGGTGGACAGTACCAACTTAGATAAGGACAAGTGAATCATAGGCAGAGCCATAGTGACCTGTCCCCTGAACCTTCATCCAGCTGATACCCTGTTCTGAAAGGTATCTGTACTCCCCCTGAACACCTATGCTCCTGTGCCATTCCCTTCCCCACATCCTGCCTTTTTGTGTTTATAACCCCTGTGTAAATAAGTAAATTATGATGTGATTTAAATAACTAAATAAATTAAAAAAAAAAAAAAAACTCTTTCTCTGCTAGACCACTGGAGAAAATGCTCCCTCTCTAGACAAGCTAGAAACAGCAGGGTCATCTAGAGTTCATTATAGACTGATAGCAAACACTCTGGTAGGAATGGCTGCTAACAACCCTGATTGGAGCTGTGCCTTCAGAGGCCCAGGAAATCAACTGCAGTCTTTTGCATATTTGTCTCAAAGCATCCTTGGAGTATTCAAGATAGTTGATGCTGGCATAAGGGTAGTCCAGCTGGCTGTTAGATTGATAGTCCTTTTGCTCAAGGCAGCCCAGGCAGCAAGAGAATTTAGTTGCTGCTAATTAGAAAAACAGGTTGCTCCATCCTCAGCTCTTCTTTGCTTGTTTACAGGAATATAAGCATCAGACATAGGCTTACAATATAGACCTTAAAAGATTATCATTAATACTCACAGTGATTTTTTTTTTTTTTTTTACAAAGAATTGATGTGTATGGGTATTTTGCCTACATATATGTCTGTGCATAGACATACCTTATGCATGCATACCTCATGCCAGAAGAGACCAAAAGATGGCATTGGATGCCCTGGACTACAATTAGAAATGATTATGAGCTGCCAAGTAGGTTCTGGGAATTGAACTTAGGTCCTCTGGAAGACCAACCAGTACTTTTAACCGTGGAGCCATCTCTCCAGCCCCACTGACAGTTATTTTAACAGTACTTAACACTGACCCAATGACCGAGAAGAGATGAGTTACTTTCTTTGTCTTCACCAAGCAGTTATTAATTTAGTAGACTATCGTATGTTATGTCAATATTGATAATTTTTTTTTCCAGTTTTAAATTCTATTTTCATTTCCCTACAGGTTCTGTTTCAGGTTGTCAGCTTGTATAATCCTCCTGCTCTTTGGATATTGGCTACTGTACTCAAGCCTTGCAGAGTACAACTGAGGGGGCAAACCTACTCCATCTTGGGACCGGCCTTCATCTTAAAAGAAAAAAAAAGCATGAGAACTTGACCTATAGCAGAACCCAAGCTGCAACTAAATACCAGGAAGGACTCCACGGATTGTCCTTGGTCAGAGTTACTCCCTAGCTACTTCCTAGCAGCACCTAATCAAAGATTAGTCTGATTGTTTCAGATGTATTTTCAGACCCTTTGTGATTGTATATGGTCTTGCTTCAGAGCACCCACCTGTGGGCTTACAATAGTCATTCAGTTAGGTGCTTCCATTTTCTATAAACCTTGTGCAGATGAGAGTTCTGAGCTGCCTCACCAAACTGTCCTGTGGGGTAGAGTTTGTCATAAAAAGACCTTAATGTGATTACATTGGGGTCAGCTCCTTGGTGGCCTTTTGAGGTTCACGAAAACTTCCTGGTACAACACGACTTCCATGCCTTTTAAATATCTGGTCCCAGTATGACAAAATGAGTTTTGTTCCACTGCACATAATCATTATTATAGAAGAGTTGCAACGTCATACAATTTTTCTAATACTCAAACTAATTATCAGGAGCAGAACACTAATTTTTAAATTACCTGACTTAAGGAGAACATGAATAAACAATAGAGGACAAAGTGGAGGATATAAATGGAACAGGAAGAGGCTGTGCTGACATAGGCTTTCTTCAATTTCAAAATCACTACTCACTAATGGCAGTGTGGGAGGAGAAATGTCCTGACGATGAAGATTGCTGTGCTACAGAATTAGTCTTTGGAATATTGAAAAGGGAAAGATTGTAACCTTGACTGTAAACTGGAGTCAGAAAGAGAGATTTTTTTTTATTGGATATTTTATTTATTTAAATTTCAAATGTTATCCCCTTTCCTGGTTTCCCCTCTGGAAATGCCCTAGCCTATTCTCCCTCCCCCTGCTTCTATGAGGGTGCTCCTCCACCCACCCACCCACTCCTGCCTCCCTGCCCTGGCATTCCCCCTACACTGGGGCATCGAGCCTTCACAGGACCAAGGTCCGAAGGAGAGATTTTTTTAAAAGGCTTATTCTAGGGATGAAGAGATGGCTCAAGTGCACTTGATTCTCTAGCGAAGGACACAGGTTCCCAGTACCCAGATGTACCCTACTTCACAACAGACTGTTTCCAGTACCAGGGGATCAGAGACACTCTTTTGGTCTCTGGTGGCACCAGCATGTATACACATGGTCCACAGACAAACATGGGAGCAAAACAACCGAACGCAAAATACAATAAATATTTAAGAGCTATTCTAAATCCTACTTCCTAAGATTCTGTATCAGTAGTTTTTTAAAAATATTTTCCCTGGATAAATGATTATACCATGCAGTCAGGGTTGAGACTCCATGGTGCCAAGAATTTTCTGCTTCCTGATGTCATTCAAATAATGTCTATTTATATATGTCATTGATTGACTCTAACACACAACACATATATGTATACACACACACAGACACACAGACAGACACACACACACACACACACACACACACACACACACACCCCTTCAGACAAGCAGGGTCAACCAGGACTGAAACTTTCCTGGAGGGTTTTAAACATTTGTTCCTCTGTGATAATGAGGCTTTTAAAGCATTTTTAGGGGAGACATTGAAGTTCAAAGCTGTATGAAGAGTGGTAAACAAAAAACTACATAGGATATTTAGATCAAGGTTCAAATGAAATCAAAGAAATAAAATAACTGAAATGATGGTTTAGAGGAAAGAAGTAAGGGCAAGAAAGTTTGATGGTTGAAAATGAAATGCTTTTGAGGTCAACATGTAAGGCAAGTGTTAACCTACTATTATTATTAGTTGGCTCTTTGCTTTATGTTTTGATATAAGTGAGTAGAGACAGGCGAATGCAAAGCCTAGAGTAGGGTAGCATGGTTGGCATATCAGGTAAGAGAAATTAAACAGACACTGTGGGGGCTGGTGGGGCGGGGCTGGATAAAGCGAAGCGTTCTACCTAGGCTGATCCTTCTCCTTGAGTTTCAGGAGACATCTATCTGTATCCTTTCCTGTCTCCTTCTCTGCCATACATTTTACTATGACTTAGTATTCGTTCATGTAGAAAGGGGCGAAATGACATTTATGCCTCCAGCAAGTTCTGCATGTTCACACAGTATAAATACATGATTAAAAATAAGCATATCTTTGCCTAAGGTTTAGAGCTTTACCCAAATCTTCATTTGTGTGTATCTTTGTCCCTCATGCTTTTAATTTTTCTAAGAAAAAAAGTTATAAAAAGCTTTTAAAATTTAAAAATATCTTATGGATATTGTATGCTCTATTTCATACACACATTACACATTTTAAATAAATTACAAGATTCAGAGTATTTTTTTCCTTTGAAGAGAAAAAAACCCTCCCTTTTCTTAGTTAGTCCCTTGATTTTGAGTGGCAAGAAATGCTTTGACTCAGGCTATACTATCTGACCCCATTTGCCCATGGTAGTTCTATATTATCCTGAAGGGAACCACTAACCAATTGGAAAAATAAGTGTACTGTATGAATTAGTTCAGTTCTCTTCTAGGAAAAGAACAGGTGCAAGGAGATCCTTTCAGCTTCACTCAGCACTTAGTTTTTTGTGATTCTTCCACCGTGCCTCATGAAGGACATTTTTGGTGCTTTGGAAGAGATGGAGCAATGTATTTACAAGTATAAAATGGGTTCATTATGTTGAATCATTCTGCTCAAAAAAATCTGCAGCTTTATGAGAGGAAATCAGTTATTGTCAAAGTTTATATGCTAATGACCCTCTTCATAGTCAAAGCACACTTAAAATTCTTATTCATAGGCCAGATGAGGACTTAGAAATACTGAATTTTAAAACAAAGTGCCGTTTTCCTTTTTTTTTTTTTTTTTTTTGAGAAAGAAGACTGAATTTGAACAAAATGAGCGTTTGTGTCATGGTCTCCACACAACGGAACCCCAGTTTCAATCATGTATGCTTCTACAATACAGGCTGCAGCACTAATTTCAAACTCCATAATCAAAGAGTAGCATACATAGACTAACCTCAGTTCATTTTAACGGGCTTGGTAGATTTCCATGCTAACTAGCATCATTGTGCCCTCTCTTTTATAGATAATGATATAGATACTGATCAATGTGCTGAGGAAACATGGTTAAACTCACTTCTGATTTCTCAATGAACTGTTGTAAGGTAAAAAGTGGGGAAGTGTGTTGACTGAAATGCTCAAGTCACCAAGGATCTTCCACACCTAGACATAGAGAGGACTTGACAAATAATACAAGCTCTTTAGGAAGTCTTTTCTGTCCGGAATGGAGATAAGAGTCTGATCTCTATTTTTATCCCTGATTAATTCTTGGTGTAATGGAGGATTTAGACCTTCAAGATTGTCAGGTATTGTTGCTTTTTACTTCTCCCAGATTCATTGACTGTTTGGCTATTTCTTTTAGGAATCACAATAAATTGTGGAAAGGTAAAGGTTTTCTGATTCTGAAAAAAAAAAATAGGTGCTTTATTAGGCCTCTGCTGGCCTCCATCTCCGATGAGGTTCCTGGGGAATATAGGGTTATCTGCTGATTAACTGATAAACTCAGCTCTGCTTTGTTGTCTTTTCAAACACTCATCTATTTTGCAGCCCTTAAACTCTAAAACATTTAGGATGTTTTCCCAAAAATAAAAGAATACAACCGTTGATATAGTAAATAAAAATGAATGTAGAAAGGGTCACCCAAAAAACCAATCATATGTACGTAAAAGGCCCATTTAAGGCCCATCCTTCAGAGATTATATTTCAGGTTCATATTAAATGAATAATTCATTTTCAGATAGAACATACCATGTTATGACTCCTTCCTGAAGAGGAACAAGAGGAAGAAGCAGTATAAAAATCTGGCCGTGTGTCACGTTCTATTTACATAGTTGAAAACAAATTTCTGTGTGAGTGTTCAGTAGAGTAACCTTTTCTGGCACAAAGTTGAATTCATGATAATCTTATTGAAAAATTCATTTCAGTACCTGATTTTCATGACCTGCTATGTTCTCACTGTATTCTAGATTTTAAAGAATGGGAGGAGTTAGAAGGGGATGTTGGTGTGGTCTGAATATTGGAGGAAGGATAGGATAGTAACCAGAGGAAGGAAGGCAGAAGTGCACAGAAGGGTAACAATAGGGGCAAGTGTATGGAGGAATGGGAAGGCTCAGCATGTGTGAACGAACAAGTGCAGCTGCTTCAACCTGGCACAGTGGCACATGCTTGAAGTCTTCAGAAAAGCAGGAGAATTCTTTGAGCCCAGGAGGAACATAGCAAGATTCTATCTTCAAAAGTGAGGGAATATTTAAATTTTACTAAAGAGAGGGATGGCAGTTACAGAGATTTAAATTTTGGATACACACACACACACACACACACACACACACACACATGCACGCACACACAGGTTTCCACTTATTCTATACATAGAAATACCAAGATAGAACAAAATAACGTACAAAGAGGGATAAACATTAATGGCTGCCAGGAGGTGAAAAGACAGAAAGTTTGTTTTGTTCTTGAGAACGAAGTAACATAGGATTATAAATTTGTAGTGGTGAATACTGGGATTTGTACGATTTCTCTAGAAGGCTTCATAATTCCTGCCCTGGGGCAGGTAAAGGGTAGAGGCCTTTTAGCTTGGAATGTTTCCGTGCAGTGTGATGAAGTGAAGGTGAAAGATAGTGAAAACCAAAGGACAACACCAGGAAGAAGTATAACTGCACCCGGTCAGGTCAGCTATGGGCAGCAGAAAGCCATATAGATTTTAAATAAGAGTTGGTTTTTGTCCTATGTACCCTCCCCGAGCCTGGAGCAGGCCGGAAAGACCTTGTTTGCTTTTTTCCACAGGAGCTTAACGACCCAGGTGGAGTCACCCGCCCTGACTGCCAGTATACCTTCCTATAGGAATTTAGAAGAATAGACTGCCCGCTGAGTTTGCCTTGGGACATAATCCAGCTGAAACAATGGATGGGTTCCCTGGGCTTCCCCTATATATAAGTGCTGAATATTAAACTTTGAGCCTTGATCAGAAACTTTGTCGTGGCTTCATGCTTCTCTCGCCTCTCCGTCTCTTTTTCATTTCCAGCCTCTCTTTCAGGTGAACCCAGTTTTCCGTGGCTGCTGGGCAGCTACAGTCATATGACAAAAATCCTGGAAAAGGGACCTAGGTTATACTGCAACTCTGCGGTATCATTATTGTTACATCACTATATTCTTCTGCTTCCTCCTCGTTATGTGGCTTGGATGTTTGTTGTTGCATTATCAGCTCCTGGACAAGGGGCATGGTCCCTCCTAAGTTCTGAGCAGGGAGGAGGAAGGAGTAGTCCAGGGCTTTCCATTAAGGAGGAACGGAGGCCTTTCACAGGCCCTTCCCTAACCTCTTTTTTTTTATTGGATATTTTTTTTACATTTCAGATGTTCTCCCCTTATCCCATTTCCCCCCCTCCCTCCCAGGAACTCCCTATCCCATCCCCCCTCCTCCTGCTTCTATGAGGGTGTACTCCCACCTACCTCCCCACCCTCGAAATCCCCCCCCCCCCCACGACGCCCAGCCTTCATGGGACCAAGGATCTCTTCTCCCACTTATATATAGCTCCCTTGCATGTATAGCTGGAGCCATGGGTCCCTCCCTAAGCGCTCCCAGGCTGGTGGTTTAGACCCTGGGGGCTCTGGTTGGTTGGGATTGTTGCTTTCCTCATGGTGTCGCGAATCCTCTCAACTCCTTCAGCCTTCACTCTATCTTCTCCATTGGGAACCCCACGATCAGTTTAATGGTTAGCTGTGAGCATGTGCCTCTGAGTATGTCAGACTCTTGCAGACTTCTAAGGAGACAGCTATATCAGGCTCCTGTCAGCATGTACTTCCTGACATCCACATCAATGTCTACCTTTGGTGACTGTACATGGGATGGATACCCGGTGGAACGGTCTGCAGAAAACCTCTTTTGACAGAGCCATGTCACATCACCTCCCTTGTTGCCAAGGAGAAATTCAGGTTTTATGCTTCTAGATACTCTAGTAAATGGGTGCCAGAAAGAAAAGTTCAACAATGGGGTTAATAGTGCAGAGTGTCTGTTATAGAAATGACTCCAAGGAATTGATATTTCTCTGGAGTGGGGCTATCCAAAACATGCAGCCTATATATGGGGTATGGTCTTCTAGCTGGGTGCCTCATCTGGCCTCAACGGGAGAGGAAGCACCTAGCCTCTCAGAGACTTAAAGTGGCAGGGTGGGGGATACAGGAGGAGGGGGTACTCAGAAAAGAAGAGATGGGGAAGGATTGTGGGAGGGGGTGACTGGATAGGTTATAAAGTGAATAAGCAAAAAATAAAATTAAAAAAGAAAAAAAAAAGAAAAAGAAGGAACTGGGGATAGAAACATAATAAATTTGGGTTATAGTCATGTAAAAAGTTAGTGCAATTAAGAAGCAGTATGTCTTGCCACAGCTTACATGAATAGTGAAAACCAGTCCTGTTGCACATACTTAAAACCTGAAAAGGAAAAGAAATCAGGAAACCTCTAAATGAAATTAGGCAAAAGGTTCAAGAGAAAAACAACTGACATATCAATTATATATAATTTTATAATAATCCTAAAATATCATGCCTCTAATAACTACCATCTATAAGTTCCTCTGAGAAAGCTATTGGTTTGACTGGATAATCTAGGTTTTGCAATTAGTTTTGGGCTCTGCTGATGTTGTACATTTGATGTCAGCTGGCTAGTTATCTGGTGATGGTTGGTCCAAGACATTCTTAGTCTCTCAACATGGTCCCAGAATTCTAGGCTGAATTTATTGTCATCTATAGCAAGGCATCCTAGCGATGCAAAGTCTCTTGTAACCTAGGCACTGAAATAGAATTGAAACAATAAAATATCTTGTACTTTGCACTGAGCAAGGCAAGTTACAAGGCTATCCCAGATGCTAAAAAGTAAGTGAAGGGACTCGGGCTATTTAAAGAAGGAACACATCTTACAAACAAAGTTGATTTATAGACACAAAGGGGGACTACTGAAGGCTTTTACTTATAATCTATCACATTGTCTGTTTCCTTGAATAATTATTGAAATTCATGATTCTGGAAACTCTACCTGCTTTGTATAGATGGGCAATAAATGTCCACAGCTCAACTTATCTTAAATCAGTTAAAATAGATGATTTAAAATATCAGGAATGCTGGCTACTTTTAGTCCTAACACTTGGCAGGCAAAGGTAGGTGAGTCCTTGTAAGTTCAAGACAAGCCTTGTCTGTAGCATGAATTTCAGGCCAGCCTGAGCTACATAGTGAGACTCTGTCTTCAAAAAAAGAGTCAGGCATAGAGTATGGAGAGATTGCTCAGTGGTTAAGAACACGTGTTGCTTTGGCAAAGGACACAGTTCCCAGCATCCATATGGCAGTTAACAGTTTTCTGGAACTCCAGAGTATCTGAGGCCTTAGTCCAGCTTCCAATTGACACTACCAATTCACAGTGCATAGACACGCATGCAGGCAAATACCATACACATAAAATAAAAATAAAATTTAATAAGAGGTCTGTGACCATAGTAATAAATATGGGTAAACATGCAACACTTAGAATTTCATATGATGAGCTGGAGAGATGGCTCAGCCATTAAAGGCTAGGCTCACAACCAAAAATATAAGAATTTCATATGGTCCAGTTTTTTTTTTTTTATGTTGACATGCTAGCTCTAGTAGCATTGGGTTCTTGTCATTTATTTAATGTTATTTTCCCTCACCTCTCCCTAGTCACATAACAAAGTACAAAGTACAAATTCATCATTGAATTGTTTGGGTACATGTGCCTGGCTTAACAAACAATGTAGAGCTTTGGTAAATCTCAGGCACACAGTGATGGGATTGAGGGACGAGAGCTTTTTTGTGTGTTCAATAATCCTTAACGCAGCTAAAACAAATGACATCAAATCTAGTGTTCTCAAAGCTGTGACTATCAATGGTTCTCCTGACTGGTTGTCCTCATCCAGAACTCACATATCTCCGTCTGTAGCATCATAGATTATCTTCTTCCATCTGCATTTTCCTTTTTTCTCTTTTCTAGTTAGCTCTATATGAATGTATGATTAGAAGAGGAGAAAATTGGAGCCCTAAGCCTACGGTCTGGATGAGGGAGTTTCTCAAACAACGAGGTTCTCAAATACTACAGTGATGCTGTTACCAAGTTATGGGACCTGATGAGGAATATAACTCCCTTACCAGTTGTTCAGTGATGATGAACCAGCACAGAAACCATGTGAAATAGAAGAGGTTTAAGCTCAATGATATCTCTTTATGCAGCTTAACAAATTTTCCTATGAAAGTGGCTTTCTTTCCAGTGACACTTTTCATGCTAGTGTGTTAAAAAAAATGCCACCGACTCAGGCTTTTTATTAACTTGTCAATGCAACCAAAGTGTTTCACAGAACCTCCATGGGGATTTTCTTGTCTATTAAACCTACACGGTGCCACATAGGCTTTTCTCCCTAATTAACAGTGACAGGTTCTTTTTAGTGGAAATATCCCACTCTCGCGGTACAAGAGGGAGCAGGTGGGTGGAAATGGATTTGGATCATTTGCTACACAAGCAAATGGAAGCGAACAGTGCTAATAACAACCATCTGGCTGCAGAGGGGCTATTGAGCAAAGGGCCCCAGACAGTGAAGTCAGACAAATCAACAGTGGATTGAAGTGACACAGGCTGCTTACTCTTGGAACTGAACTATCTTGGAGTGAGATTTTTCTCCACCTTGAGACCACATTGCTGAGTCCACAATGCTGGTCTGTCTATATTTCCAGTATATGAGACTGTTCTGGGAGCTTTGGCATTACCCTATGAACCCATTACCCATGCTATAGGAGTCTATTAGACAGAAGTTATTGTTTATTTGTTTTTGAGCAATCCTCATAGTTTGTTTTCTTTCTAGACTCCATTGGTCTGTAGAATCCTGAACTGAACGGTAGATACCATTTGAGTTCCTGCCCACTTCACCATGTCAGTAGATCCAGATTCCAAGGGCTCATGAATCTGTCTCAAGTTCACTACAAATCTACTAATATAACCAAAGATATGGCTCAGATTCATAGAACATCCATAAAAGGATGCCAAAAAATTGCCAAGTGGCTGTAGCATGACTTGAAAGGACACATCCTGCCTATCACCCAGATATTTATGTGAAGAGCTTGTTAGAACATCTGAAGTTCATGCTATTGGAGTAAAGAGTCTGTTCATCAAGTCCAAGGTTCAAATCAAAGAATCCTTTGCAACTTTCATTCAAAGTTTCAATAGCATTCAAGCATAATGTTCAAGCATCGAGTGGTTTTGGACTTCTAGTTTTTAGATGTGGCATGTGTAGATCTTGAAAGTTTCCAGACCCATCTTTATGACAAGAAAGTACTACCTCCAAAAACAATCACCAATCATCTTTGATCTATTACAGAGCTGAGATGCTCAGGGGAGTAATACTGTGACACTTGGAGAGTCACAGCCCAGCAACAGAAACAAGCCATGCCATGCACTGGGAAGCACATTTAAATAGGGATTTTGAGAACTTGCTGGAAGCTGGCTGTAGACTGGTACTGATAAAGTCTTCTGGGGAGGTATGCTAGTGAAGACATTTGTATTTTCTTATGTATGTGAATACACTGTAGCTGTATTTAGACACACCAGAAGAGTGCATCAGATCCCATTACAGATGGTTGTGAGCCACCATGTGGTTGTTTGTAATTGAACTCAGGACCCCTGGAAGAACAGCCAGTGCTCTTAATCACTGACCTATCTCTCCAGCCCAACTCTTGTATTTTCTTAGAAGGCAAAAAAAAAAAAAAAAAGACAGACAAGGCTTACTGCATAACTCAGTGTTAGTGTTCTTACCTCATATGCATGAAACCCCAGGTTTCATCCCTAGCACTACAAACAAACAAACAAACATTAAATAAGTAAACAACTACCTTAAAAGATTTCATAAATTCTGATGCCCACAGTTATAGATAACATCAAACACAACCCAACTCCTAACCAGATTAACATGGGATTTATAAATAAAGGCCCATGTTTCTATTAGCTAATATAATCTTTGACTTTTAATAAATAATTCAAACTATTTTTAAAAGGAATGAAAATCAGTCCAGACCCTGGCTGTGGTAGGACCTTGGGCCCAGACAAGGATCTTAGTGGCAGCTTGGACCTAGACATCCATATCAAGGCCTGTGGTCCCACCACAGCAGCCAGGGTCTGTGGTGATGTCTGTGGCCTGTGTTGATAAAAGACCATGTGGATGTCTGTGGTCTAGGCTGTAGCCTGAAGCCATGTTGATGTCCCTGGAGGGGGCAAATTGATGTCAATAGCTTGTGCTGACACCCAAGGCTATGGTCCAGGCTGCTTCTGAGGGTCTTGTCTGGGTCTGTGGTCCTATTGCAGCTGCGGGTTGTATTCATGGTCTGTACTATTGCCAGACACCATGTGGAAGCCCGTGATCCTCGTTCCTGATGACTTCAGATGCACAGTTGAGAAAGAGGGACATAAAGAGCTTCTGTGACAACCTTTACTCCCACCTCCTCCCAACCCCCAAAAGTAGCAGTCTAAACAGGAAGCCATTGAAGAGAACTCTTTAAAAGTGTGATAGAGATGCTGAAGTTAGCTCTCCACAGTTAGTGGTTTCTGGCAAGGATGCAGGAGGGGAAGGACTCAGTTCTATTTAAGGGTCAGGTCACTCAGAGTGTGACCATGCTCCAGTGAGTATAAGGACAACACAAATTAGACGTGCATTTTAATTTTTCTTTGTTTAATTTTAATTTTTAGTCTTGTGGGGTTTAGGGGGTTCAACAAGGGGTTGGAAGATGGACATGGAAGGACTGGGAAATAAGTGTGATCAGAGTGCATGATGTGAAATTCTCAAAGAATCAATTAAAATCAGTAAAAATAACAGTACGGGACTGGGGATGTATCTCAGGGGTAGAATACTTAGAGTGCGTGAGGCCTCATGTCTGATCCCTAGCATGGCATAAACCTGATGTGGTGGATCATACCCATCCTGTAATCTTAACATTCAGGAGTGGAGGCAAGAGGAGCAGAACTTTAAGGTTATCAAGTATACAGAAGCCCAACCCAGATTTAGTTTCAAGAGACCTTGTTCAAAAGAAGAAGAAGGAGAAGGACAAGGAGAAGAAAGAAAGAAAAAAGAAAGAAGGAAAGAAAGAAATTAAGGCAAGAAACTTTTGGAGTGATTATCAAAGAGTAGAGTTAAAATGACTAAGTAGGTGATTGGAAAGATTAGTTAAGCGTAGTTACAGCTCTTCCAGAAGTCCTGGGTTGTATTCCAAGTAATTCCATGTGACTCACAACTACCGGCAACTCCAGTTTTGGAGGTCTGATGCCCTGTTCTGACCTCCATGGGCACCAGGCATGCATGTGTTACGTATGTGTTCATGCAAGGAAAACGTATGCACACGCATACGATTGAAATCAGTAAATCTTCCAAAAACATAGCTATGTAATATACTAAGGACTATAGTAGCTAAACCAGACAGCATGTAAAAACAGATGATTAATTTAAGTAGAGAGTAAGAATTCTTTAAAAATAAAGGAATACTAGAAGTAAAAAAAAATCTAACAAAAATAAAAGATACTTCAGATGGGATCATCATTGTACTGGGCATGGCTAGGAAAAGAATCAGTGACCTAGAAGGCAAGTTGGCTGAAACTTTCCAAAATGAAATGAAAAGATAGAATATTATCTACAGCTCTTCAACCAGTGAAATAATAATTTTGCTGTAATTACCACAATTAAAACATCATTTGGGGAGAAATAGGAGATTGCCTAAAAAATATAGTATTTTTTTCTAGAAAAATTATACTGTTCCATAAAATGTTTCAACAAACTCCTTACTTGCAATCGATTTAATTCTGAAGGAGGGACTTTCTAACAATGATATTGCTATCTTATTTGGGACTATTGGAATCAGTAAGAAATTGGCATGGATACATTGATAAAGCTGTTTGAGCTATTTAACATAAAGGAAGGTTTATTTCTCTTGCATGGGAAGGTTCAAGCTGCTAGTAGAAAGATAACAGCATGGAATCCACAAAAATCACTAGAAGAATCACAGTCCTTTGTTCTTGTAGCTTTGCCATCTTCTATGGTATTTTGCTCATCTTCTGAGTCATAGTTGACTCATTACCAGCATGTCTGTGCTAACAAATAGGGGAAAGAAGGAAAGGAAGTAAAGCCCACAGCTTGTCCTTTTAGGAATGAATAAACGATTGAACACATCACTGGCACGTGTTAGGTTTGTCAACACTTTTTTTTTACTTAGTAACATTTCTGCTCAGCCCTTGTCCTTTTCCCTGGTTTTCTTTCCCATGCACTCAAGAGTAGCCATGACTAACCCAAAGGCATCTGAAACAGTGAGTTTTGGAGGGAAAGCAAAGCTTTTATCTGAACCTTTGTGCTGGTCTGGTCCTTGCAACACGGTCAAGAATAATTATGTAAAATAGTTTTGAGACAGACCTGAGAGGGCATTGGTACTGCAGGCCTGGAATTTCCAGCTGTTTTGGGGACTGGAGCAAAAGAATCGTAAATTCAAAGCCTGCTTGTTTATAGAGTGAAACTTGGAGCTACTGTTTTATCTATAGTGCAGAGAATAGCAGGAATACCAGGTTTTTTTTTTTTTTTTAATTATTTCACAAATGCTAAAGAAATAACTCAATGTTTATTCGGTTAATTCAGACTTACTTCAGAGGGTAAATTCAGTGTTGGCTTATTCAAATGCACTATCTAAAATTATACGCATTAAATATAAGGTCATGGGTATATATGACTTATACTCCTTATGGAGGAAACAGAGGGATTGTAAAGCCAGAGGACCAGGACGTTGGCTGTAATAGGATCTCCTAGAAACAAGGAAGATATCCCCATGATGTCTCAACAATATGGCCACTTAAGACTTGAAAAAGGATAATAGCAACAGACATGTTAACATGGAAGGGGAAATCTCACAGAGTTCCACCCATAGACAAAGAACTATAGGGGTGAGGGTTAGCCTACCCTAGAGATGAGCCCCCTAAGTGGTTGTCCAATTCAACCTGGTAAGCCCTGAAATCATATGCACACAAACTACACTCAGTGGACTTAGCAGGTTGTATTTATATGTCATATGTTATACGTTACAAATAAAATTTATGTTACACATTTATACACACACACACGCACAAACACATATATATTATAATAATAATCAAAGAGAGGGCACCAATTTGAGAAAGAGTGGGATGCATGGAACACATTGGAGGAAGGGGACATGAACAGGGTTGGAGAGATTATATAAGGACATGTAGAAGTGATATAATTATGTTTTAATTTAATTTTTAATAAAAAGGAAAGTAATTTCTTGAAAGATACTTAATGTATTTTTTTCCTCACAGACAAGCCTACTTTATGAGTCAGAAAGACATGTAGGACAACTGGTTACAGAAGTCATCTGGCTTTCATCTCCCTTGTTGCCAAGAATGTTTCCTCATCTGTTGTGTTAAAGGTGCTTGTTGGGAGCCGACTCTCAGCCGAAAGCAGCTATCATCTTTACAGCCATCTCAAGCCATATACCCTGACAAGAGACTTGTTTTCAATAGCCCGAAACAGCTGAGCACACTCTGATAAACATCTTGTTTTACTGTTTAGTGCTGCCAGCAGCTAGGTGCACGTGGTCTCCACGCTGCTAGGCGCATGACGTAGTGCCTTCAGCTGAGCTTGTCCACGAGGGCAAGGCTCGTGGTAAAGGGTATAAATACCCAGGATTTCCTTTCAATAAACGAGACTTGATCAGACTTTGTCTTGTCTTCATTTTTTGCGTCTCTCGCCTTTCCATTCCCACTCTCTCCTTGCTAGACCCTGACCCGCAGACCGGAGCAGCAGAACGGCCGTTACAAAGTAGCAGAACCGGCCGTTACAGGTGCTCATTAAGATTTTATCTTCTACATTCCAGAAACAAGGTAAGTAGAAGGCAAGTACGTTCTTTTTAAGAACGAGGCAGGAATTTTATGCATTATTTCCACTTAGGGGTGTGCAGAGTTTTCGTGTATCAACTCTCTGAAGCATTTGTCCATGTTCAAAGACTTGTGTGAGTTGATTAAATAAAGTCATTACAAACCTAAATTCCATAAAATCATCATGGAACACACTTATACTAAAAGTGAGGTAAACATTTGATATGTCTTTAAAGTATTTTAGTGGTTTTTACTACTATGTATGCTGTTGAGGGCATTTCCACTTCTGTTATCTGTATGGAAGGACTGCTATGTAATAGTATGCTGCTGCAAATCTCCTTCCAAGACTACATTCAGTGACACGGTAGCTTAAAAGCAGAAATATCTGCACTACTCATATCACAGAAACTGACAGGAAACTAGAAATTATGCACCTAGTCCCAAGAATTGAGTGTTGGCTCTAATTTCCATTGTATCCCATTGGCCAGAATTTACCAATACTCATACCTAGCTACAAGAGAAGCTAGAATCTGTAGTCTTTAGTTTAGATATGGATAGCTTAGTTAGGGATAAATTTAAGAATTATGTTATCAAGAGAAAGGGGATTATGCATATTTCTGGACAATTAGTAGTATTGTGTTTAATAATAATTAATAATAATAATAATTAAAAAGCAAGAGTTTGACAAGTTTCTATCCCTGGGGATTTGCTCTGTAACCAGTTAATTAAGAGAGATGACAATAAACTCAAAATACATATTTAGAGACCTGCTTAGTCTACCATAAAGCTGGTGAAAATTTGAGAATTATTTATTATTCTCCAAATAAAACCCCCTAGTCCCTGAGTCTGTGCTTAGAAAATGCAAATATATACAAGCAAACCTATGAATGTGATGGAAAACAAGAAAGAGAGCCCTTCATAGGTCAAATACAATGAAGAACCGTGATGGAAAAACAAAGGAGATAGAATTCAAGAATATAGCAAAACATAAAATGTTGCCAGGAACATAGAGGCTTTGAACAGTAGGAACCACAAAGGAAGACTCCATATCTGGCTCAACTATCGGAGGGATTCATGTACATGTATTAAATAACATATGTAAAAGAATGTGTCTGATGTGAGTGGGTAGTCCAGACCATTAATTTGGGGAGGCAGAGGTTGGCAGAGCTCTGTAAGTTTGAGGCTAGTTAACCTGAGTTACATAGTGAGGACCTGTCTAAAAATAAAGTCTGCACTTTTGATTTGCTAATAAATTGGATAATGCAGGACTTTCAAAGAATAATCTTGCTTTTATGTTTTAGCTCTTTGAGCATTTTTTCTTACTTGACTAATCAATCTTTATAATTTACTTAATAGAAATAAGTGAGGCAAGAGAAAATATAGCCAGTAACTAGATATAATGTTTGAGTACTTGTTTGTTTTATCAATATTCAAGCAATCTTTTGCTCTTCCTATGTTAAAATACAGTGATGTTTACACCATGTAATATGACCAGGATCTTGTTTTTTATGCATATATAATTATATGAAATGGGCAATGTATCCAAACATTTTATCTTTCAAAATTATATGAGAACCTAGAATAAAAATGCCAGAAAGAAAAATATTTTCAGTATGATACATGTTAAGTTGCTTATATTCTTCTTTAAAAAGATACAATGGTATATCCTATTTTCAGTAACATATTTCTTCAGGATATCAAGAAAGAAAGAGTTATGGATGCCAATTTGGTGTTGATGATATGAATGATTAATGTTTCTGTGGATTTAACAGAGCTGGGGAAATGATAAGTGATTCTTTAGGATGCTGGACATTTGACTTCTATAAACAACAACAACAACAAAAAGTTATATTTGAACTAGGTATGGTGGCACACTCCTGTAAGGCCAACATTCAGGAGACAAGGTACAAGGGTAAGTATAAATTCAAGGCCAGGCTAGTCTACATACTGAGTTTCAAGCCAACCAGAACTACACAGGGAGCTCTTATCTCAAGAAAATAACAACAAAAATTCTTAAATAATCTATATCTCATTTTGTGACAACTGGAAACAAGTCTTAACTATTATATGTTAAGTACCACAAAGTTCTAAAGCGAACACAATACTACATAGATGTTTGTGTAACATGTATGCGTGTTACTTTCAGAGGCTAAAAGATGTAATTGGATCCCTGCAACTGGAGTTACAGTTTATTGTGTACTTTCACATGGGTGCTAAGAATCAAACAAACAAACAAACAAGTGCTTGCATCTTCTGAGCCATCTATCCAGACCTTATTTATTATTATTAACATCTTCGTTTGAATGTTGTGGTAGTTTAAATGAAAACGGCCCCCATAGGCTCATAGGGAGTGGCGCTATTAGGAAGTGTAGCCTTTTTGAATAGATGTGGCCTTGATGGAGGAAGTTTGTCACTGATGGTGTGCTTTGGGTTTTAAATGCTCAAACCAGACCCATTCTCTCCCTCCCTCCCTCCCTCCCTCCCTCCCTCCCTCCCTCCCTCTCTCTCTCTCTCTCCTCTCTTCTCTCTCTCTCTCTCTCTTCTTCCTGCTGCCTGTTGATCTAGATGCAGAAGTCTCATCTACCCTCCAGCACCATGTCTGCCTACATGTTACCATGCTTCCTGCTGTGATGATAATGAACTCACGTCTGAAATTGTAAGCCAGCTCCAGTTAAATGTTTTGTTTTATATGAGTTGTTCTGGTCATGGTGTTTCTTCACAGCAAGAAAACCCTAACTAAGACAAATGTCTTCAGGAAAATACTTTCCATTAGGCAATTTTGGCTTTATTAGTTGTGTTTAAATTTCTTATCCTTCAGCAGAAAAGGCAAACTAGATCCCTGGGCCAGGAGACTTCCTTCTTTTTCATTTATCCTTCATTTTAAAGGTGTTTTTGTTTTTATTTGTTGTTGTTGTTTTTAATCCTGCCTTTGCAATACAGAAGGGAATGAGAGAAATAATGTAACTGTTTTTAAAATGCCAAGGCCTAGTACATTCTGTTATTCCCAAGTTGGTAGCACTGGGCATGAGATCTGTAACTTTTCAGTACATTTCAGAATACAGAGGGCATACTATAAATACCATAGTGTAGAAGGGGATGGCGATCATTACATTTCAGAATACAGAGGGCATACTATAAATACCATAGTGTAGAAGGGGATGGTGTCTCCGTGATAACCCCATTTTCTCTCCACAGAGGCTGAATCAGCAGAAAAGGAAGCAAGAATGAGACAAAGTTGCTAACTTTCCACAAACCCCTTGCAATCCTGCTTTTCACTGTAGCAGGGACCAATGGTAATGAGTCTTATTCCCAGCCCCTCTCCTTCTTCCACTGTTTGAAAATCTCAAGTTATTGAAGGTTAGTGAGCAGGTGTTAAGTGGAGAGGAAAAGGAGAGGATGCAGAGGCAGTGTGTTAATTTGCATATGAAAAGCCTAGAGTGAGCTAGTCTCATAAAAGAGACAAATCTGGAAAGGCTGCAGATTTGTGTGAGAGATAGCAGGGAGATTTTTTAGAAAGAGGAGAGGGGTGTTTTAAGGAAGGTTCCACAAGTGAATGACCTAGTGACGAATAAGAAAGATGCTAGACAAACTTAGTTGAATGATCAGATGGATTTAAAAAAACAAAACAAAACAAAACAAAACCCTTTTCATATTTGTTAATCGTGTGTGTATGTGTGTGTGTGTGTGTGTGTGTGTGTGCTTTGCTTATCTTTTGGATGCCACTCCACTTTACTATGGTCCTTAATTTTAACCAAAGGGCAGGAACAGTCATGTTAACCCCTGAGTCACCTGGCCAGCCCCCTCTTTACCCTTTAAAATCTTGTTTCCTCACAGGAAAACCAGAAGAGTTTAGCCTGGCTTTGTGTAATCTAGGAATTGCTACTAGGGTCTTGCATCAAGATGAATCCTGCAGTCCTCCCAAACAGTGTACTGATTTATTAATCATTAATTAATCAATTTCCTTCTCAGTTTGTTTCCTGCTTGAAATAGAGTAGACCACGAAGTGTGAGACACAGAGCCAGTCAGATGAACAGTCCCAAGGCATCACACCCACCAGGGGGCAACTCCAAGGCTTGAAGTCAGGTCTGACAGGACCATTTCATTTGGCACTTACACCTTCTTGATCTTAAAGTCTTAGAAGATAAATCTGGGAAAGGTCTATGCCTGACTATTTCAGAGAACATTTATATGTTTTTCAGAAGCAGTTTTAGCATAGATAAAAGGGCCACCACAGGAATTGTGGGCCCAGTAAAAGGAATAGAGTCATGAAATTGGACTCTGAAGGTCTAGTTTAGTAGAGGAAAATACGCACAGTAGTGAATGCATGAGTGCCTTGATGGACGGACTGATAGATGGGTAGGTGGACAGATGGATGGATGGGTGGATAGATGGATGGAATTACATTGCTTCCTTTGTCAGTACTGTCTTGAGGGGAACTTCAAATGACCTGGATGTCAAAGATAAGATCTTAAGCTGCCAGAAGACACTAAATTAATCACAGCAAGAGAGTAATAAGCAGATGTCTCATGACTGGGCTGTTTCTGTGTAGTTAATAAGTGAAGCTGCAGGTAACCCAGAGACCACTCATTGTGAAGTGCTAAGAAAACTCTCAGGCTCTGTGTGACATCAGATTGTAGCATTTTTTTCTTGCTGTAGATCCTTTAATGGGTTGAGACTGCCATGTGTTTTGCTGAATTAGACTTCTCTGTGGAAGTCTTGGTACACCTGAGACTTTTTCACGTTTGGAAACTGATGAAAGGCTACAAAGCAATCCACTGCAAATAACTTTAAGGTTCCTTTTGGTGGTTCATATTAATAGAGAAAGGAAAGGAAAGTTGCCTTTACTGATACAGATACAAAACCTTGAAATTTTTTGTGTATTACAAGTATTTGTTTTGTTGTTAGTGGGGGTTGTTCATTGTTATTATTGTTGTTGTTGACAATGTTTCATTGTGCATTCCTAAATGAATTCACTCTGTAGACCAGGCTGACATCGAACTCACAGAGATCTACCTGGCCTTTGCCTCCTGACTGCTGGAATTAAAGGTATGTGCCAGAAGGTCTTGATCTGGTATAAAGAAAGGTTTTAATATTTCTGTAATGAGGCCATATGAAGCCATATAAGTCCTCTATGGGGGATGGGTTTCTATTCAGGGATAATTATATAGTCATTACGAAAACATTTACTTATTTTCATATGTATAGATGGTTTGCTCCTATGTCTGTGCATCAAGTGCATGCCTGCTACCCTCAAAAGCCAGAAGATAGTGTCGGATTCCTTGAGATGGAAGTCCCAGGTGATTGTGAGCCACCATGTGAATTCTGGGAATTGAGCCTGGGTCCTCTGGAAGAGCAGCCAGTGCTCTCAACCACTGAGCCATCTCTCCAGCCCCCATATGATGAATTCTTAAAAAAAAAAAAAAATTGAAAAGCAAAGTACAGTTTTCCTAAGAGCCCACCCACTGGGAAAGAATTATTTTACCTTCTCTTGCTTACTTTAATCTTAGTCCTGACAAAATGAAAGCTTTTTTTTTTTTTTTTTCAATTTAACAGTTCCTTAGCTTTTAGCTGAAGGAAAATTAATTAAATGGAGTGCTCCAAATACTGAAGGAAAATGTGCAGTCTTGTAGGACTGGAGTTAAATGTGCAGTCTGTTAGGACTGGAGTTAACTTGTTTTTCAAAAAGATAATGATATAGCAAATTCGGAGTGGGGTGGGAAGATGGCTTATCAGAAGAGCACTGGCTGCTCTTCTAGAAGACCTGGGTTCAATTCTCAGCATCTACACCGAAGAAGCTTACAACTTCTGTAGCTCCAGTTACAGGGGATCCTAAGCCCTTTTCTGGCCTCCAACTCACCAGGCATGATAGTGGTACACACACATACAAGCCAGCAAAACACACATACAAATGAATAAACAAATGAAAATAACATGTAAACAGCCCTGAGATTGCACTCTCGCTTTTTGTTCATGTTATGCTAAGGCTTGACAGCTCTAAATGTACTTGTATATTTGCTGTGACACCAAAGAAGTTTTAAATGGCCCTTTTATCTTCTGTAAGTTTTACATTTGTATTTTGCTTTGTCTAAGACTCATGTAAATACGCCACAACTAAAAATGAGCACACCACTCCCTGAAGATTTATAGGCAGTTAACAGTTGTTAGGGGAGGGGCGTTACTGGCAGTTAATGGTGGGGGGGGGAGAGGGAAACAGCTTTTCTAGTGGTATAGCCTTGTTCCAATAAAATCCCCTCACTACACTAAAGTAAACAACAATTATTAAAGTCTCTCTCTCCCTCTCTCCATCTCTCTGTCTCTCTCTGTCTCTGTCTCTCTCTGTCTCTCTGTCTCTCTCTGTCTCTCTCTCTCTCTCTCTTTCTCTCTCTCTCTCTCTCACACACACACACACACACACACACACACACACACACACACACAGTACAAGAAATTAGAAGCCGTACTAGTTAAGGAGAGGAGGGGAATCAGTCAGCCTGCAACAGGAACAGACAGGGTAATGGGGTGAATATGATCAAATTATATTGATGCACAAAAATGTCATAATGAAACCCATTATTTTACATGACTAATGTATGCCAATTCAAAAGCATTAAAATAAAATAACTTGCAACTTGAGCATAGCTGGGTGGCGTGGCTCATGCCTGTGGTTCTAGTGCTACAGAAGCAGGAAGAGAAGGCTCAGGAGTTCAAGGCCATCTTTGAAGGCAAAGTAAGTTCAAGGTTAGCCTGGGCTTCATGAAAGCAATAAAAAAAAAAACCTCAAATTCAAAAGCAAACCAAAAGAAAAAGGCATGAGCATAGAAGGCCTTTTGCTTCAGGAGCTGTATCAGTAGCCAGTAAATACATTAAAATTGAAAAGTTATTCAACATGAACTGCAAATCAAAATTACAATGATAACTGGGCATAGTAGCACACATCTTTGATTTCAGCACTCATGAGGCAGAGGCAAGCAGATAGATGTCTGTAAGTCTGAAACCTGCCTGGTCAACATTACAAGTTCCAGGCCAGCCAGGGATCCATAGTAAGACCCTGTCTCAAAAAATTACAATAATATACAACTTCATGTCAATATATGGCCACACTACTAATAGACACAAATGGATTCAAGTATCTGTTGATGAGCACATAGGGAATCGTCACTGTTTAAGCACAGATACTCATATAATTCTGCAGTTTTGCTCTTAGAAGTATGCCTAAGGAAATGAAAACACATTCACACAAAAGCTGTTGCATGTTGTACTATCCCATCTATATGAAATGTCCAGGAGAAAAAAATTCTGTAAGAGCAGAAAATAGATAGATTAGGACTTGACTCAGCTGGAGAGTTGGGAAATAATGAGAAGTGATTGCAGATGGTTCTCTGGTTTCTTTTGGGAGAAGCTTCAGTGATCAAAATGTTCCAAAATCAATTGTAGTAATGATTGCATAACTCTATGAACATTTCTAAGTATCACTGAATTGTGTACTTTAAATGGCCAAATTGCACAATCTGAGTATATCCCAGTGAGGCTGATATGTACACAGATATGATATGACCATGTGTATATATTCTAACGTATTACTTTATGAGTAAATGTGACTTAGGACAAATGTCTGAGGTTTACCTGTGGAGAATATTGGTGTGATTCTCCTTAATCTTTCCTGGGACTCTTAGCAATGCTTTCCATGTGTCTTCTGGTGTTACATTCCATTTTTTGGTCCTTGAGTAGATGCAGGGAAAGTGATGCAGGGGCAGAGGATGCTTATGGAAAGGGACATACATGCTAAACCTGCCCCACATTCTTCATTTCTTTAAATAAATAAGTTCTATATGAAATTTATAAAGAAATGGATACTCCAGTTTAACTCAATAATTATGTTTGAACTCCTTAATTCTGTTTGAGTCAGGAACTAACGTAAAGCAAAGCTCTGTTGGAAAGAGGAATGGCTGTTAACCTGGTTATCACTGCATAAACGATGTAAGGTCAGCTACTAATCTACTCTATAAATCACAGATATGCCATGGACGAAGCAAACATTTCAGCAGAGTAGTAAAAACCTTTTGGCGAAGTACACAGCAATAAATGGACGTAAACTTATTTCATGAATGTAAGGATCCAGACACACAAGAGAGCAATTACTCAAGCACATTGATGTCCACTATGTATTGAAGGTTTTATTTATTTAAACTTGTAGCAAGCGAGGGTGAAGCCTTTTCCTTCAATAAAAAATTTAAAACGTTTTGTAGTCTAGCATACATGTAATCGGATACGTTAATCTTAAATGTATACCTTGACAGAATTTGATATCCTCACTATCCCAAGCCAGGTCATGGCACAGAGAATTCCTCTTACGTCAGACAGCTCTTTCTTGCTCTTCCCCTCAGTGACGTTCCTTTATCTTACTATGGTAAGATGAACTTGAAAATTGATGAATTTTACATCTTGAACTTCTTATAAATGAAACCACATCTTCTGTCCTGTTCTCACCCATCCCTCTGATTGTCTTAGGCTCTACAGAGCAAAGATGTCATAGGGCACATGCTATACGTTTTTACATAACAATAGGACATTCTTCTTTCTTGTTCTCCAGTAGTCCTTTGGTTAAATACATTGAAATATACACGTACAGTCTGCAGGCAACAGATCTGGAGAGTTCTCAGCATCTACAATTCTGTAAGGCAGTTCTTAAACGTTAGTTTCTCTGGGTTTACATTTCTCTATGTGTCCCTGTGCTTTTGTTATCCTGGAAAAAACAAATATAGTGCTCCAAATCTTGTCAATGTCATCAGAAAAAAATGGCCAAACAACAATAATGTTACTTTATTTCCAGAAGTTGTAAATAATAGTCTCAAAAGTACTGGCCCTAGTCCATATTTGCTGAGACTTGAGGAAATTTCTATTCCCTCGGACTTGGAGTCAATATGAAATAACAACTAATAACCTCTTGATTCTTGGTATTTTCTTTTTTCTTTGCTGTTAGGTGAGGATAATAACATATACTCCATGGGACTAGTCTATGGATTTAATATTTGCTATACAGCAGCTAGTCAGTCACTCCTAATTTACCTTTCTTCTTTCTAGCTCCCTCTCTTTCTTCTCCCCTCCTATTTTTTCCTCTTTCCCCTTTTCCTTCCTACTCCCCCCTCCCCTCCTTCCTCTCTTTGACTCCCTTTCTCTTTTAAAAACATTTCAGACATACCAGAAGAGGGCGCCAGATCCCTTTTCAGATAGTTGTGAACCACCATGTACTTGCTGGGAATTGAACTCAGGACCTCTGGAAGAGAAGTTAGTGCTGTTAACTGCTGAGCCATCTCTCCAACCCTCCCTTCTTCTCTCAATGAGAGTTGACAAAAATAGTGACAGTGTTAAATGCTTATAATTATCATTATCTTAACAAAAATTCTGTAGTGGCATAGAGAAAAGAAGGTGGGCAGAGGACAGTTGAAGAAGGAGAAAGAATAAAATGCATGGGAAGACAGATCACCTGATGTGAAAATTAAAGCCTTATTGTCCATCAGTGTTAAACACACTGCAAAAAAAAAAAAAATAGACTGATTCACCTATAATGATATATTATAAGGAGAACTGCACTGAAGATGTGTCCATGAGACAGCATATCAAAATTAAAGTCCTATTTGCATATATAATATCAGTTAGAACAAATATTCACTGCATGATAATGCTTCCTCTAGGGCAGCCGTTAGGTTGATTTGCACTCATTTCCATATCCACATGGGATGGTGCTTCTTCTCATGTAATCGCTAGTGTAGTTATGGAAAATGGGTAGAAGACCGAACAGAAGTGGTGTCACAGAGATGTGGCAGCTTCTGCGCTGATTTAAAGAAAATGCCTTGCATTTAAACAACCCCACACAATAAAATCTCAGCATTTTACACATCTTCTTGTTCACTCAAGATTATTCTTGAGGCAAATAGTATTATTTGTATTATTAACCGTTGCAAGTCATTCTTGTACAAAAGAAGGGAGTTCATTTTTGGGGAATGAATGGAGTTACTTTTATAATAAAATTAAAGTACACTCTATGATAAAGTAGTAGTGCATTGCAAATATGGGCACGATTCCTTTCAATCCTTGCATTCATGTTCAGTCATAACTGGTTTTTTTTAGTGCCCATTCTCCTAGTTCATTTTTCAACCTCCTAATTCTAGGCTGGCCACGTGTCTCAGTTTGATCAATAAGATATTAGACATATATATATGAGACACAATAATATGCAAGAAGAGTTTAAATACCTCCAAGCCTGAAAGTTTACTAAAAGAAAGGGTAACAGCTCTCTACACATACCCCTAGTTAGGAAGTCTCCTAATTGCTTTTAGCTGACTCAGCTAGAGAACACTACCACCTATTGTTTTTCTTTCTTTTCTTTTTAATAGACAGAGTCTCACTATTTAGGTCTAGATAGTCTAGAATTCACTACATAAACTAGGCTGACCTCAAACTCATTGAGATGCACCTGCCTCTAGCTCTAAGTGCTGTAATTAAAGGCGTATGCTGTCACCTGTTTTGAGGTCCTGAGCTGGTTCAAAAAAAAAAAAAAAAAACCACCACAAAATAGTCTTTGTATGCTATTTCATTAACTCACACCATCAAATTATCATTACAGGCCAGCTGGAGTGACCAACACTCACTATTGTCAATTATGTATCCTTTTTGGGGGTTATTGATCGTCAGTACCTACAGAAGCTAATCTCTTGCCTAACAGTAGTACTGAAAGTTATAATTCCTGCAGAGTATAGCAGGCAAGAGGAGAAAGAAGTGTGTGTAGGTGTGTATAGTTGGTATTGAAATTTTAAATAACTTTATTAGTCAAGGCCATCTGAGAAGATAACATTTGAATATAATCTGAAAGGCATAAAGGACTGATTCATGATGCTATTTAAGAAACTGAACATGGATGGAGGCTAGAGAGATGCCTCAGCAGTCAAGAGCACTGATTACTCTTCCAGAGGACCTGGAGTTGATTTCTAGCACTCACCTGGTGGCTCATAACCATCTCTAACTCCAGTTTCATGGGGTTTAACATCCTCTTCTAGCTTCTGTGGACATCATATATGCAAGTGATGCCCAGACATACATGCAGGAAAGAAAACCTTCACACACACACACAAAAATAGAAACTGACTATGCCTACCCAAGAAAATGGCAAGTGAGAAAGAAGTTTCTGACGCACGGATGTCAGAATACTGACTCCCACGGAAGATGATGATAGAGAGGCAACAAGGTGAAATATTTTCTAGGCGGCAGCAACATTTGGGAAGCTTTCTCCGTGGCAGATGGTATTCCAATAGATTGTCATGCCTCAAGTGAGGCAAGGCTAATTAATAAATCCAGAGGTATAAGACAGATAAAAACTGGGCCAACCAAGTTATCACTACTAGGAATGGGCAACTTGGGAAACAGAGAAAGCCAGACAGTGAGAGCTATTGAAATGGATGGTTACTTTTTCATTGCTGGCTTGATTGTTTTGGGTATCCCGCAAGATACTTGAAGCATACCTCTGGGTATGCCTGTGAATTAGCTTAGGAGTAAAGCCATAACTGTAATGTGGGTGGCACCGTCCTATGGCCTGAGTGTTTGGATGGAGTAAAGGTGGAAAAAAGGAGAAATGGAGCTAAGCACCAGCATCTCCCTTTCTTTGTTTCCTGGCCTTGCTGAGATGTCCGCAACTGCCACAGAACTGCCCAATGCTCTGATTTCCTAGACATGATGGACTGTACTCCCTCTAACCGGGAAGCAGCATTAATCATTCCTCTCTTAAGTTGGCTCTTGTCAGATACTTGGTCACAGCATTGAGAAATGTAACTAATACAGAGGTGAGGTGGGATCACTAGTTGACCAGCAATCTTGGACTGTTTAGGCAACTGGAAGAAAAAAAAATACAAACAAGGCAGTTTGAAGGCAACTGAAGTTTATTGCTAACTAGTCAGAAGATTGGGAAGTCCAAGATCAAAGAGCATGCAGATTTGGGCTCTTGTGAGACTTACCTCCTAATTCACTGACAACTGTGTTCTTCATTTGTTGTTGTTTTGTTGTTTGCTGTATGTTCTCAGAGCAGAAGACAAAAAGAGCTAGCTCCCTGGAGCTTCTTTGTATGACCTATCTATCTCTGGTAGTGTGATTTATTTTGTGTGCGTGTGCACGGCCCTTTAAAAGATCCCCCCAGTGGCTAGTCAACTGACTCTGAGAATGCTTACCCCTTAGAACTGCTTGACCCTATGACCTTCAGTGTCAGTTGCCTCTTGGAATTCTGGGAACAGGGAGATTATATAAATGTCGGCAGAGGCTGAGCGAGATGAAGTAAGGTACGACAGACAGAAGAGTAGGGTCCAGGTGGCAGAAGAGTAGGGTTAGAGAAAACTGTTGGTGCAAGAAGAAAGAAGATTGAATAAAGCCAGAGAAGGGAAGGGTGAAAATAGGAGACAGTTGAAAGTGAATGGGGTTAGCAGACTGAGAAGAGAAGACAGCTGTGACAGATGAACCAGAAGCTGGGCCAGAGACTATTGATAGGAGACAGGAGAAGCAGCCACACAAAATAGGGAGGGAAAAAAAGGCAAAAAACCTACAATCTTCCAATATGATAACATTGTCGTATTTTGGGTTAGGTTTCAATATACTTTATTTTGGGGGAAATAAACATTCAGACTTCAACATTCCCTCAAGGGACCCAGAATCCAAACCAACATCTAGATACTGAATTTCAGGAACTTACCTGATCTCAAGCCTTGTCAAAGCTTGAGAGTTTATTTTGTTTATTAGTCTGGGGGTTGCTCCTTGCTCATTATGATGAATTTGCTGTAGCACTCATTGTTTTTCTTAAATAAGGCGAAGTTAGTTTTTGTTGCTTGCAAATAAAAGAGCCTGAACTAATAAAATTATTTTATGATTTCTCTCTAGTTCTTTAATATATACTTTCTCTTCTGAAGTGGATTATTAGTTTCTTCAAGATAGGAATAATTCCCTCAACTTATTTTATATCCTTCATCTCCCCCAGCTGTGCTTATAGAACAGGATAATAACAGCTAAGCATCCATCCAATGACCATTATGTGTCAAGCACCAAACTAAGTGCTAATGTAGATCACCTTATTTAAGCTTTACAGTAAGTCTGTGAATAACTACTCAGATTGTTCTCTGATTTTTGCAGATGAGCTAGCAGAGGTCACAGAATTAATGCCACGGTGAGTCAATGCAGTGCAGAATCAGACCCAGGTGATCTCATATAACACCCCACATTTTTAGCAGATATTTACTTTTAAAAATAAGTATTTATTTTATTGTTTATGTGTGTGCCTGTGTGTATGCTGTGTGTGTGTGTGTGTGTTGCCCATGGATCCAGAAGAGGATGGCAGATCCCATGAAGCTGGAATTGTAGGCAGTTGGGAGCCACCACATGTAAATATTGGAGTTTGAACTCAGGTCCTTTGGATGAGCAACAGCTGTTTGTAACATACGAGCCATCTCTTCCAGCCCATTTAGCAGACATTTAAAAAAAAATTCAGGTGTTGCTTCATGGAAAAATTCCAAGTATTTCCATGAAGTCACTTCCTGGGGGAATCAGGTATCTTTCATCATCCAGTCAGGGTTGTCCAAGCATTCTTCCTCTGTAGTAGGACAGTGGAAGTTTCACTCTAGAAACTTATTGCCAGTGACAAGTTAGGTATATGCCATTGAGACTCTATGAACTGACTCTTGTTCAGAAAATGTTCTTTCCTGCTAGCCATTCTCATCATAATAGCAGCCCTCCCAGAGGCCCACTGTTCCTGGACAGCAATAAAATATTAGATTTGAAAGACCACTTGAGAAAATTGGAGATTTTTAGTAAGAGACCAATAACATACCAAGAAAGAAAAGAGAAGGGTTACACAAAGAATCAGTTATTCCTGACCAGAAAGAAAGAAGACAAATCTATTACTCATTTGGAAAGAACAGTAGTTATAGCTTTGGTATTTCTTCTAGCAATGCTTACCACGTTCATGTTTCTTGTAAAGAAATTGAGGCTAAATTTTAATTTTTCCCTACTATAACTCTAAACCTTAAGTGTACTACATGCAGTGAAGAGAAATGCATGCTACCCAGCCCCTAGACCTTACTCCAGCTACCAGGTAGAGTTCTACTTCTAAGCTCATAACACATGCTTGCTCATTTGCCATTTAATTATGTGCTGCTCCGTGACACGTCTGCTACTCCATAATTACCATCATGTTATTCCAGTGCTATGAAGCCTCTTTGTATGTTTACTTCTCATACCTTGCCTTTTATGTCTAGTACTGATAAAAATGGACCATTTCTATGACAAAACATAGAGTTAGCTTAGTAGAGCTTAATGCCACAATGTTATAAAATTACCTGCCAGCAACAAAAAGGTTGAATTGAATCAGAATTAATGATAAATAGGCTTTTTAGATTTTTTTTTTTTTTTTAAATCGGAAAGACTGGAGAGATGCCTCCGTGGTTGAGAGCACTCGATGCTCTTTTAGAGGACCCAAGTCCAATTCTGAGCACTCACAAAGCAGCTTACATAGTGTGCAACTCCAGCTCCAGAGCATCCAGTGCCTTGCTCGCATCCTCAGTCATACATGCAGGAATACATGTAGGAAAAACACACATACATATAAAATGAAAAGAAAAAAGAATGAAAATCAAGCAACACATTAGGTAGGTTTTATATAAGTTATTAGTTATATAATTTACAAATATTGGCAGGATGCAGAATGATGTTAATTATATCATATTCATCATATGTCCTCTTATGCATACCAACTTTGTTTATATAATACATATGGAATATGTTGAATGGAGATAAAACAAGTGTTACTTTTTAAAACCTAGTATTCAGTGAATGGAATATACATACACAGTGTGGAGAACCCTGCCTTTTTAATTTGCTGTCATATTCCTAATGCCTATATAGTATCTGGCATATAATCGGAAGATATGCACTCAAATATTTCTTGAGTGTCTACCACATGCTTGAATGTGTTCCTTATCATGGGGATACAGTATTGAACAGTGCAGAAATCTATACTTCCTTTCAGTTTATATCATAAAGTCATAGGGCATAGAATGATGAAAAGAAATGGATATTATATCTAGTATGTCTGACAGTGATGTAAACATAGAGGGAAAATAAACCAGGAATGAGGGATAGAACATGGATCGCTATGGTTAGGTGAGAGGATCACTATTTCAAATAGGGTGTGAAGGAACTTCTCAGTGATAGATGACTCCTAGGGAACAAAAGATGAGAGCATGCACCTGGGTGGTATTGCAGGGAGAGAGCTCGAGCAATGTACTAGCTTGCAATGAGTCCACTACCAGTAAACAAGGGAAACAGTACAAGTGAGCAGATTTATGAAGATGACAGGAGCTATGTCATGCAGAGCCCCTAACCATTATAAAAATGAAGATTTTACTCTGAAGGAGATAGAAACAATGGAGGACCCAAGAGGTAGAATGGACACTATTTTAAAAATTAGTATATAAAACAATTTATGTCCGCATTGAGTTTTCATAATTATTTCACAGATGAATGAATGCTTATGAATATATATTCTAGTACTATCTATCTATCTATCTATCTATCTATCTATCTATCTATCTATCTATCATCTATTTATCTATCTAAATTATGTGGTATATATAATATACACATGAGATTATATTGTAAATGCCCTTTCTGTCTCACACTAGGAGAATCAATGGTGTGAGACAAAGGGCAGAAGCAAGACCAGTTAGGCTACTTGTAGTAACACTGAGCCAATGATGGCTACATAAGGATAGTAGTGGTGGTGATTGTAGGAAATAATCAAGCTCCCGATGTTATCTAAAGGAAGAATGAACACAATGTGCCAGTTGATTTATTATGGGATGAGATATCAAGAGAGAACAAAACCACAGATTTAAGGTTGTCAGAGCTTGAGCTTCAAAGTGTTTTGAAGCTGCCACTAAAAATGAAGGGGTTGGGGCGGGAGAGATAGCTCAGTGGTTAAGAGTTGTAAGTAAGAGTGTTTGTTGCTCTTGCAGAGGGCTTGAGTTTCTGCCCCATCACCCATGTGGGAAGGTTCAGACTTGCCTGAAACTTCAGTTCTAGGGGATCCAATGCCCTCTTCTGGCTTCTGAGAGCATTTGTTTAAATGTGGTATACATAAACTCACATAGGCACATGAATATGCACATAAACAAATGAATTTTAAAATTTTTTAATTATACTTTTATTGTATGTGAGTGAAGTTCTTTTTTTGCTTGGGAGAAGAGGATGTTGGATCTCCTGGAACATGAGTCACCCTATGAGAGAGCTATGAGTCACCCTATGGGTGCTGGGAATTGAACCTGCATCCTCTGGAAAAGCAACTCTCCAGCCCTCATAAATGAACATATATTTTAAATAAAAATTTGAAAAATCTTAGAAGGCATAAATCAGGAGGAAATACAGAGAGATGGGTTTTCTGTAAGGCAGATTTGAGAGTCCTATTAGTCATGAGGATAAATATCTTGACCAGATTGCTGTCTGCAATCCACAGGAAATGTTTAGAAAAATATGTTACCTGAGAGTCATTATCAAATAACTGGAAACTTAAAACATGAACCAGGATTAAATCATGGGTGCTTTATAAATATTTAAACAGTAATAAATAAATATACACTATTTTTCAATAACAAAAAGCTTGTACATAAGAACAAAAAGAAAACCTTCCACTTGGCTGCAGCACATCCAAGAGCCTTTTCAAAAGTTAGGCTCTGCACAGAGGGCTTCCTCTCCAAGGAGATAACCCTTAGCATCACATGGTTCTTGCCCCAGGCAGATTGCTCTTTTACCTGGGCTCACTCTAGAGCAGATTCACTCAGTGGTCAAGGCATAATTTCCTCTCTGGTAGTTTCTTGTATTTTAATTCTCTAGACACACCAAGCTGTGCGTCTGACTTGCTTCAGTCATCGTCAGCTGTATTAATTTTTAAATTTTGTTACTGCTTTGCTTATAAAGTCATAGAAGTCTGACACATTCTGCTGCATCTCTTGTTTTTTTCCTCTAAGCCTGGTTAGCTCTCATGGATGCCTTTTGTAATTTTCCCGTGTAGTAACAGATTTTTTGGGGAGAGTATATCATTTTATATTACAACTATTTTGCATACACATAGGGAGATATGTTGCATTTGTCGACATCATTTTGAACCTCTTAACATTTAAGAATTATGCCCATCTTATAGGGTGTCAGGTGCGTAAGTCCTTCTCTACTTCTAGAAACATTAACAAATGGGGATGAGCACATGCCTAAAACTTGTCTCTTATGATAAACTGCTTGGTTGTCCACTATCCAAGCTAGCCCATCAGAACACACGACCTGACTGTCAAATGTAAAGTTAATCAAAACAAGCACCTTTCTGTCCATCATTACCCACAATAGAGATTCGGAGTATAGTGCATGACTATATCTACATGACCCAAGTTAAAATACCTGGCTATTTAGCGTTACTTAAACAAGCAACCATCATACATTTCTTCTTCATTATGACCCAAGCTAGCCAATCAGAATTCAGTACCTAACTGTCCAACTCCACTCAGACTATCCAGACTTGCCTTTCAAGCATGATCCCAACCACCAATCAACCAACAATCAACCAACCAACCAACCAACCAACCAACCAACCAACCAACCAAATCATCTATTATCCAAGCAAATGAATCAGAGTATACTACCCTTGTTAAACATGACCTTAGCCATATATTAACTGTATTGCTGATAAATCATGACTCAAGCTAACCAATCCTATTACAGTGTCTGTCCTGATAGCATGACTCAAACTAGCCAGCTAATATTCTTCCTGATGTTAAACATGTTCAGAAACAGCCATCAGAATATTTTACCAGCTTGTTTATTATGACCCAAACAACTCAATCAAAGCATACTTCCAGCTTGTCAAACATGACCTGAACTAGTCAATCAGAGAACACTACCTTTCTATCCCTCATTACCAATCTACCCAATCAGAGAACACTGCCTATCATCTCAGGCTAATCAATTAATGTATACCATCTGCCTTTCTAGCATGATCTGAATTAGCCAATAAGAATATACTACATGCCTATCTATTAGGATCCAAGCTGCACTATCAGAGTTTACTGCTTGCTTGTTCATCATGAACTGAGCTAGCCAATCAGAACAGTGTACTATTTGACTGCCAATTGTAACCCAAGTACCCAATCAGAACTCATTACCTGTCAATGCACTATGACCCAAGCTAGCTAATCAGAACAGACCATGTGCCTATCAAACATGTGACTTAGTCAACAAAGTATACTGTCTTCCTGTCAAATATTACCCAAGGTGGCCAATCTTTGTATCATCCTGAACCATGTGAGCTAATCAGAACAAACTACCTGTCTTTCTAATATGAGCTGATCCAGCCAATCAGAATCCACTATTTGCCTAGTGGTAGTGGTGATTATTTTAGGGATGGACACATGATCCAGTAGAGGCCATCAGAATGATCTAGAATATTATCAGGAAAGAGAGCTCTTAACTTAGGAGCTATCTTAGACACTATCTACCTTAAAATGATTATAGAAAACAGGAAACATAGTCTACAAATTCAAAGCAAATTAGTCCATGTATTTCTCTCATTCTTGTTGTTCTAGAAAACCCATAATTTTTTTCAAGACTCAGTTCAATTGCCATGTCCTGGTGAAATTGATTACATCTCTTCCACTTTCTCCACAAAGATATGCAAGCTTCCTTTTTACTCCTGTAGCATCCTGTCATGCCCTTCTTACAGTATTGCTATGTCTCTTTAATTGTTTACTTTTCCCTTCCTCAATCATTCATTTTTGTAGCATTATTTTGTTCCCTCAACATAATATTTTTATTGACTATTTAAGAATTTCACATCATGCATCCCAATCACACTTACTTCCCAGTCTTCCTAGGTCCACACCCCACCCCCTTGTGACATCTCAGCATTCTTTTATGTTTTTAAAGATTACTTTTAGGTTTTATTTTCTGCTTATGACTATTTTGCCTGCATGCATGCCTTTGTATCACACGAGTACCCAGTGCTCATGGAAGTCAAAGAGAGTCACATTCCCTGGAACTGAGGTTACAGGATGGTCATGAATCACCAGCATGTAGGTGCTGTGAACTGAATCCAGGTCCCTGTAAGGTAAAAGGTGCTCCTATCCATTGAGCCATCTCTCCAGCACGAATAGTGACATTCTTAATGGTCATGACCCTGCCTTATTCATGTTGATATACTTAGGACTCAATGCCTGGGTCACAGAGGTCACATAGTAAATGTGAGTTAAATGAATCAATGAATATATGATTCTGGTAATATTAATATATTTTCCTAATCATCTTGGATGTCTTGCATACATATAAGCTACTTGTTGAAAAATGTGATATATTTGACAGGTATGAGTTTTTACTGAAGCTAAAACCAAAACTATAGCAAAACATTTCATTGCTAATTTTCCCTTATTGTTGTAATTATCTGTGACAAACAACTTACCAAGTGAAAAAGTTTATTTTGCCTTAGAATACTGGTCGTTCTGATCCACAATCAATTGGCCCCATTGTTTTGTCCCCATGGTAAGGTAGAAGTGCACTGCTATGAAAAATTGTTCAGCTCAGTGATAAAAAGAGGAAGGAGGGTACCAGGGTTCCACTATTGTCATCTGAGTATGCATCCCTAATGACTTTGCGTTTTCTCACTAGGCCAAACCTTCTAATAGCACCAGGGGCTAAGGGCCAATCCTTCAACACATGAGACTTTGGAGGACACCTAAGATCCAAACTATAGCATACTCATTGAGATTTTTAAACAATTGGAAGCTAAGAGAACATGTAGGGTAGGGAGGCATTACAAAGGAGAGCAAAGTTGGTAAAACCCTTACTATTTTTTTTATTAAATTTATTAATTTGTTCATTTTACATCCCAATATCAGCTCTCTTCTCCTTCCAGTACCCCCTCATGCAGCTCCTTCCCACCATTCCTCCCTCCCCTTCTCCTTTGAGAAGGGGGAGCCCCCCTCTAGGTATCACCCCTACTGTTCCCCCACCCCGGATAAGCAATAGATTCAGGGACAGCCCCCTGCTCCTGTTGTTGGGGGACCTGCCTGAAGACCAAACTGCACATCTGCTACATATGTTTAGGGGCCTAGGTCCAGCCAGTGCCTTACTCTTTAAACTGCACTGCTTTGTGCAGTTTAAGGAGACAAGCTAGAGAAATTGAGTGGTGCCATTATCCAGTAAAGCAGGTAGAGATGTGGAAGACTGTAAAGATGAAAAACAGGCAGTAAATGTAGGAAGGGCCTGTATGATAACCACTGTGCTTTCTGAGTAAAGGCCGTCAGCAGGTTAATGGGAAGTTGAGATGGCAAAACCTCCTAGCTTTTTATGTACCCTGTTATGAGAGAGACCTATGTTTCTAATAAGGAAGTGGAAGTGGGGAGATGAGAGGGTATGTATTTGGGGAAGATAGCCCACCATTCTGCATCGGCAAACCCCTCCTTTACCAAGCTGTAGAAGATTGGCAGCTGACAGTGTCCTTGGTGGGAAAATGCTCCTACTGCCTTCCTACTCTAGCTTCATTGTCCGTGAACACTTTCAAAGCTAAAGTAACTCATTTCTATATGCTCTTTGCTCCAGTATATTTCTTTAAACAAAAAGTTAAGGTAGCCAGATGTGGTGTGCACACCTTTAATCCCAGCACATGGGAGTCAGAGGCAGGCAAGATCTGTTGAGTTCTAGGCCAACCTAACATACATAGGGAGTTTCAGGCCAGCCAAGGCTACCAAAAAAAGTTAAGGTGGTGGTACCGATTTTTTTTTTTTTTTTCTGGAATGAACATTCTTCTCCCTCAGTCTTCTGAGTGTTTGGATTACAGGCATGTGCTACCTCTTACAGCTTGATCTCAGTTTTTGTATGACATAAGCAGGGATGTCATTTCATCAACCCCCACCCCCAGCAGAACGAGAGACGGTTGACAAGGGAACACCAAGTCCCAGGGTGGAATCTAGAGCTTTGTTTTATGGAGGTTCCACACTAGGACATCTCAACTGTACCAAGGAAGCACCAGCCCCAAACCCAGTTTGGGCAGAGCCTTCGCTGCTCCTCTTACTCGGGGTCTAATGAAAAGGGTGTCCCTTGCTACATCATGAGTTCATCATTCCTTCTGATTATTTTTCTAAGATCCTGGGCATCTGCAAGAGGAGAGTATCAAACGGAGGTCTCAGGGGGCGGAGTAACTAGCGTGTGGCCTGTGGTGGGCTGTAGGCTACCTCAGGAATAGCTGGTAACTGTACAAGAAGTCTGACCTTGGCCATATCCAGCTGGCAGGCAGGTTGAGGAGTGATTCCCTCCTAGAGCCAGCCAGCTGGAAGAACCAGCCACACCTCTAGGCTGGGTGGGTTCTGGCATTACCACAAGGGGGAGACTGAGGATGGGGTCGGGGACCTCTGTGAGGAGTCAGTTGGTCCTGAGGGCGTCAGCAATATTGAGTCTTGAAGGAGTGTGGAAGGTGTGTAGGGTTCACACAGAGAGGCTGAGAGGTGAGGGAGCCCCGCGACAGGCTCAGCGGGCAGGCGGGTGGGTAGTTGTATGCCGGGGCTAGCTGTGAGGAGCTCGACTGTGGCGCCGCCGCCTGGTAGAGCTTGGCACTGAGCCTGTGGTAGGGGCGGCAGGAGACCGCCTCCCGCGCGGTCCCTCTACCTGCTGGGGGCGGGGAGGAAGAAAGGCGGGCTCCAAGCGAGTGGGTGAGTCACTCCTGTCCCTTGGGTTAGGAGCGTCAGGACTTCTCTCCCTTCCCGCGGTCTGCTCATCGGCTCCAGTTCCGCGACTCCTTCAGCTACTCTCCTGGGCGGCGAGACTCCCATCTGAGGCTGGACCAGTCTCCTTTCCTTATAGGTGAGGACTAGGTAAGTTCTCGCTATTTGATATCCTCTGTTAGGGTGCTGGCTGCGTGAAGGGGGGGGGGGGGAAGAACGCGAGGGGGGGGGTGGTCTTCCAGACCGTGTCTCTGTCTGCTTTTTCTTCCTTCCTCTGGTTCTTTCCACTGTAGACAGAAAGTTAGATTTTTAAAGAAAACGCATCAGAGACGCATCAAATCCATGCTTTAGACCCCCAGCTAAAATCAAACTCTGGAGCGGTGTTCTTAATTTCTCGGGTACCTTCAAATGTCTTGATGTGGCGTTTATGGGACAATGGATGTTTGATTTGTTCCGTCTTTGCTTACTTAACCCCCACCCCCACCCTTTTGTTCCTGGGCAATTTTTAGAGGTGGGGACAGGCGAACTCAAGAGCTGAGCTGGGATCCTTTCCTGGGTGCTTTGCTTTCTTCATTCAGCAAGGTGGCAGGGTGTCACGCCGTGTCTTGAGTTGGGATCTTAGAGGAACCGTTTAGCCCAGAACACGCCAGAGCTGGAAAAGAACTGCAGTTATTGCATACCTATAAAATGATCACAGACAGAATCAAAATATTTTGGAGGGGCAATCTGTGCCAATACAACAAAAATGTTGAGACAATTCATTGAAAGACTCCATGGAATATTCTAGGAAAAAAATTGGAGGCTATTGCTGCTTTTTTATTTTCTGTTTTCAGAGATGCTTCAAAGCCTATTATTTCCTTTGCAGGAAAATCAATGAGAACCTATTCTGTTTCTTAGAAGGATTTGTCAGTACAAAGCTACATGTTAGTTTGTCCTCTATCTGTGTATCCGGGGAGGGAGTGTCAAAACTCATTGCTTTAGAAAAATCAGCTTGAGGAGGGGGCGTTTGTCGTTCCACTACCATTAAACAGCAAAGTGTTTCTGTGGCCATTGCACACTTATTATTGCTGTCGTTTTGAATGGAAGTAACAGAGAGAGCATGTGATATGCATGAATCTGTGGCTCATGTTGACAGCCGACTACTTGTCAGTATTATTCAGTCTAATGTGATATATTAACAGGTGGTCTGAATTCACATCACAAAATTATTCTGTCCTAGAAAACTTACCTGATGGCATGGTATCAAAGTACTCTTATCCCCAGGATTGGCTTTTATCTTATGTGAGAAATATGGATGTGGGAATATTTTGTGGAAATTTATTAACCCCTGATTATAGATGTCTGTTTTCTGAATTGTCCTATGAATTACAATCTATGACTATAGGAACAAACCTCTCTTGTCCCTCTTGGAAGAAAATTAGTGAAACTTTTAGATTCTTAGTCGGAGAGTTCTTGATGCTCCCTTTTCAATACCAAGGGTTCCCAAGGAACCCTTCAAATAAGTTATAGTTCCCACTTCCCTGATAACCTAGCTCTTCACACCTTTGTCATGGACTCTTATTCACATTTTTATCAGTGTGATTTAGTAAAGTAGAGGTATGTTGGAAACATGAGTGAATGCTTACATCACATTGCAGTTCTGATTTCTCAAATAAATTTATGGAAGAGAAGTTTGACAGCAGTTGAATACAATTGTCCAACAATGTTGGGGTTCTTGGATAATACCTTATCTTTATGATTTCAGAATGACTACTACAGCTCCAGATATGACGCCCTTACACTGTATTCAAGGGTGAGAAACAAAGGATAGAAAAGAGCAAAGTGTTTTCCTTCATGTAGCTTCCTCTTTGCAGAGAAAAAAAAATTTTCCCTCAAAGTTTCCTAACAAATACCTCTTTTATCTAATTGTCAGGATCTGGGGCATATAAACTGCTCTTAGTGCAAGAGTAGTTGGGGAAATAGCAGGCCTTTTAGTTTCTATAATGGAAGGCTTATTGGGAGGGGTGTTGTTGATGGATTTGGAGAGCTGACCAGAAGTTTTGCTAGGATGCTATGAAATTTTTTGTTTGAAGTTATATTTTTGTTATTGATTAGGCCAAGTACTACTCAAGGTAGTAAATCACATTTAGAAAGGATTCTCTCTGTCCAAAACTGTATCCTATTTTAGTTTTGTCTATGAAACCTTCATGTGTTGAACATTAATGCACATCTTGAGATTTTTAAGAGTCTTGACAATCGGACTCTGACATTTACAAGTAAGGCCTTTAGGAAGAGAGTAGGATTTGCTATTGTCTTTGGGGTAGAGCTTCCATCACAGAATACTTGTGGCTTTATAAGAAAAAGGAGGAGGAGGAGACCAGGGAGGTTTATGAGCATTCTCTGTCAATTACTTTGTGAAACCCTGTATCACACACACACACACACACACACACACACACACACACACAAATGGACTAATATGTTAGCATTCAGAAACTATAGCTTATATATCCACATTCATATATAAATATGACATGGCTTCCATTAACATTAAATATAAATCAGACCCTCCAGTTCCTAGAATACAGCCAACTTTCAGTGAGTAGACCTTTGAGTAGATTATTGGGCTTGAGAGCTGTAGGGAAATGGAAGAAGTGGAAAAGGTTTCATACTTAAATGCTGTTTAGTGCTGTGGCACCAGAACCCTGGTGTGAGGATTTATAGACTCTGTTATCCTTTGGATCCTGGGGAGCTTGAAGGCAATAGAACAGGAGGAACTATGAAAACCTAGCAAAGATGGGTGCCAACAACTTAGGTCAGGAGATTTTCTTGAGGGAGGGACTTCTCTGTACATGTACTGTGGAAGATGTCCTACTGAAGGGCACAGGTGGGAGTGGGAGACAAAACCAAAATAAAAGGCCAATAACAAATGATGATATATGAGGGGAACACTGTTGTCATACACTGCCAGCTGTGATTCTTGATTTCCTTCAAGTAGGAATGTATAGACTGTTCAGTTTTGGAAACATAACTGTGGAAGATTGAATAGATAAGGATTAAGAGATTGGAATTGTAGATTTTAGATCTTAGAGCTTTGAGTCTTGGATGGTTTGCCTGTTAAGCCTGGTGTAGATATCAATAGCTTTCAAAGATTTCTTCACAGTAACAATCATCGGAGAGCTTTTAAAAAACCCAGATTTACAGGTTAATCCTTAGATCATTTATATTGGACCCTTTGGGAATGGAAACCAAGTATTATTGGTGTTTTAAGAACTCCCTCTATAAATGCCAGTACGTACTTGAGTTTGGAGACTCTTAATTTTCTGTAACTGCCACACAAAATACCACAAAGGAAATGAGATAAAGAAAATACATTTATTTTCCCTGAGTCCTGGAGATAAAAAGTCCAAGATCAAAGCATCAATAGGCTTTTCTACTTGTATGGCTAATCTCTTTGATTTGTATGCAGCTGCCTTCTTGCTGTGTTAGTGCATAGCCTTCCTTCTATGCATATCTGTGGTGTGAAATCCACTTTCTAAGGACATAAATCACAGTAGAAAGTTTACCCTAATGCCCTCATTTTCATGTGATCACATTGCCAAAGGACATGTTTCCAAATATAGTCATATTCTCAGGGCCTGGTTGTCAGAATTTGAACATAACAACGTGGGGGAAGGGCACCATTCAACCTATGACAGCTATGACTGGTATACAAGCATGGTAGTTCTTACATTTGAATTTGTATAAATTACCTAGAAACGTTGTTAAAATGCAGAGACCACTTCTGAAGATGAGACCTGAGAGTGCACAGTTATTACACATTCCTTGTGATATAGTATTGCTGGCTCATAGTTTGTTTTTTAAGTAGTATGGTCTGTGTAGATCAGTGGTTAACAAACTGTAGGAGTCACCAAGCTCAACATGAAGAAATTGTTAGAAATAGATTTCTGGGGTCTGATCTCAGAATTTCTGATTCCATTAGTTTTGGGTAGATCCCAAGAATTTGCATTTCTAACAAGTTCCCAGATGATGTCCATGTTGTTGTCTAGGGATGATGTTTTTGCAAGCTATAGATCCTTCACATTTTGACATGGTATTGACATGGTATTGGTGAAGTCAAGGTCATCGCATATAGCATGCTATGTGAAGTTTATGATATTCACTATCTTAATACTGACAGTATTACATTTTCTTTTGCCAAGGTTAGCTCCCTCCAACACAACAGAGGATTAGAAAATGCTTCATTGGGATTTTACATGTCTTGTAGAAATAGAGGTAGGTGGATACATGTAGCCTCACTTGATGTTCTCCAATGAGAGAGCTAACTTGCAGCTTGCTATTTTTACCAGCTTAAAGATGATTATATAAGATGTCTATGCAATTTTAAAAGGTTTAATCACTCTAGGGAATGTATGTCTCCCAAAGGGACAATGGGAATTTCTCAAAACACATTAATTTTAAATAATTTCTTATTTGGTCACATCATTTCTACACGAGACTCATAGTGTACTACATCAAATGGTATCTCTTCCTCAAATAACTGAGATGAGAAAAACATTTTGTGTGTTCCTTGAGAGTTAAATGAGTAAGATTTATTTCTGAGAGCATTTGTAATCATTTATAAAATATGTATCTAGCACTTTTACATTATCTTCTCATGAATACAAACATGTTTCTATATATTTTCATTATTGTTAATGCTATGCATTATATGCATTCATTTGTAATTCAATAAAACAAGATTATCCTTTTGAAGATTTTTTTTTATCACTTTTAATTATTTGGGGGTGAGTGGGTTTGGGTGTGTATGTGGGCAATGTGCATGTTTATGCAAATATCAGAAAAAGGTATCAGATCCCCTGGAGCTGGAGTTACAGGCTATTTATGAGCCACCTAATGAGGGTGCTGGGAACTGAATTCAGGTCTTCTTCAAGAGCAGTATGCACTCTTAAACACTGGCTATCTTCCCTAATTCCACAGTGAAGTTTCTGTATGCCCCATTTACTCTGGAGCTAGATAGAAAAAATATTTTGCTAAAATATTTCCCTAGTACATTTTCTGAAATTATGCTAGATATAAAGGGCTTTTATGCTGAATAAACTATCCAAAAGAGCAAGTGATATCTTTTCCCCATTCGGTAAGTGTTTTGAGTTTACCTCCTGGCCTTTCCACATTTTCCACTTGTTTTTGTTAACACTTGCCCCCTGCACTGTCTAGGGAAGAAGTTTTAGGTAGTGTTTCTAGTCTAAGCATCTGTCTCACTTGATAAAACGAGCCCATTTGTTAAAATGGATACAGTGGACTGTCAGAGTTCAATGAGATTAAATATTTGAACTGTTACAGTGAATTCTGCTTCTTCTTCTCTTCTCTTCTGCTCAGCAATCAACCTTATGATGCCACATGTTTATTGCCTACAGGGAAAGGATAACCTGGTCAGGATATTTGGTCTGCCTGACAGTTATGCTTTTTCATTGTAAATTACTAAGCCAACACTGGCTTTAAACACTTATGACTGTTGTGGAAATGAGTCAGCATGCAGCACCTTTATGCCTGCTCAATTCAAGGACACTGATAAGATCTCTTATCTGACAGATGGCTCCATGCCAAGTCCTGATGCCGCTGACTCACTAAAATGAATTAAAACCAGCCAACATTTATTACTATTAAGCATTTCTGCATGCCAAGCACCACGCAATTTTATTTACCTTATCCCATTTAGCCCTCATATTAACTCTGTGAGTTATTAGATATTTTCATTTCATAATTTAAAGGCAGATATGTAGCTTTAAAAATTGCCCTGAGTCACATGGCTACTGTGATAGAATTTCTTAAAATTTAACTTAATTTTTAAAAATTACCATGAAAAATATCACATCTCCTTATGGCTTTTTTATATAAACTTAGTCTGGGTTGATCTCTCACTCCCACTTACCCTCCACTCTCCCCCATATTCCTGTCCCTAGGTATGCTTGTGCACTTCTGCTCCTAGTATTTTTCTTTCCACTCCTAGTGACAGAAATCTTGAGTTGCCCTCCAGTATCCATCCTAACCTTCTCTCTTAGGAACTAAGTCCAGTTTTCTTGCTAGTGGCGGCATATTTCATGAATAGTCTATCATGCAGCATCTCTTACACCCGAATGGATCTGAAGCTATGACAGAATTTCCCAGTGAGAGAAAAGGGCAGGGAGTTGTCATGCTTGAGAGGAGAGCCTTTTCCTTCCCCCTGCTTATTTTTGTTTCAGGTAGAGAATGCACACATGATAGTTGCTGCCATCTTAGACCATGCGGCAGCCTGCTGGATATAAGTTAGCTTTGGAGAACAGCCAAGTGAAGAAGAAAACCTGGCCTGTGTGGGTACTAGGGAACTTCTGTGGCAGTTCCACTCCAGGTACATTTGTCTGCTAACAGAACTGACATTCTCTGACCAGAGGAAGCAAAATCAGAATGGTTATTTGGTAGGCAGTAGACAGTATCTACATAGTATGTACCAAAGGTCCAATATGTTAACTGTAATATGTGTTTGGATTTCGATTCTGCCATTTACTAGCTGTGTCTACTGCATACATCCTTACAGCCCAGCTTTTAAATTTCATTTAAAACTCACACATGTATATATTGTATGTTGATAATATTCTCAGTCATCCATTGACCCTTCCTTGTCTTGCCCTTACCCCTGGTATTAGTTCCTCTTGTCCCCCTTGATGGTTTAAAATGTTTATTACATTTATTTATTTATTTATTTATTTATTTATTTATTTATTTATTTATTTCTGTGAATGAGTCTCTGTGTGTACCCATACACAAGTACATGCATGCACTTGAACTAGCACTAGCATATGAACATGTACACAGAGGTCAGAGGATAAATTTAAGAAGCGTTTCTCCTTTTCATTTTGTTGGGGCTTGGGGATTGAGCTGAGGTCATCAGGCTTGGTGGAAAGCCTCTTTGCTGGCTGAGTCATCTTGCCAGTTAAACAGTTATCTGTCTGTTTGTCTGCCTTTCTGTCTACTGATTTGTATTTTGTGGTTGTGAAACCTATGCCATGATGTGTATATGGATGTCAAGGGACAACTTTGAAATGTTGGCTCTCTTTTCCATCATGTGGGTCAGAGATCAAACTCAGGTCATCAGCCTTAGTACCTTTACCTAGGTAGCTATCTGAATGGCCCATGCTTGCACAGTTTTACTTCTGTTTTTATTTTGTACATACATACATTATGTTTTGTGTCTACATAAATCTAAAAACCACAAATTAAATAAAAAGTGACTGCTCTGAGAGATTCAGCCAAGCTTTTTTTTTTTCCAGCCAAGCTTTTAATTAAGCATTTTATCTAGTAACTAACTTGTATATCCAGGTAGTACCTCCCATAAATCATAGTGAATAGCTCAGGTTCTATACTAGGGCTTCTTTGATATTTCCACACAGATGTTTGTTGGAGTACCGTAGCACTCCAAGATTCAACTCTTGACTAATGTCAAATGGGAGTTGGCGATGGATCCCTCTTTATTCTTACCTTTGAGTACACAATTCTCTTTTGTATTTTTAGTAGAGTTTGTTTCTAAGAGGTTCTCAGAGGATCTAAATAAGATTAAACTCTAATTTTCTATAGTTGTGGATAAGTTAGAAATATATTCCTATATTTGTTTTCTTTTTACCCAACTGCCTACTTCAATTCACTGGAAACTCTACCCCAAACAAATTTACCTGTGTACAAACCTTAGTTCCAGTCTTTGTATTCCAGAGGAACTTATATAAGACATAGTACATGCTTTGAATTGAACTGTATGGGTGGCACTTGCTGATTCTTGTGGCTTTTCAATGATGGGGCAACGTTATCTTTGGTGTGAAAATGTCATAACCCATGATGAAGTCTGAGAACCACAAAGTGCTGGTGTGGATGTGGGTCACTAGGACACTCATACATCTTTTCGGTGCAAGTACAATTTGGGTTTATTTTGGAAAAGCAAAATCTGTTGCTGGTGTAGTTTGAGTATGATTTGTGAGTGTCTTCTAAGGTTTTGTGAGCTGAAAGCTTCATCTGCAGGATCTTAAGAGGTGTTGGAATCATAAGAGTTCAAAAGGTAGGGCCTAGCAGGAAACGATTAAGTTATGGATCAATGTAGTTATCCATGGGACCGTGTCAGTTATGATGAGAGCAGATTCTTATAAATTAAAGTCACTCTACATAATTGCCCTATTTTGAATGTAGTCTTTTGCCTTTCTAGCTCACTATGTTGTGGTGCAGCTCAAGGCTAAACAGATTGGTTGCCCAATCTTGAGATTTCAGGCTCCCAAACTGTAAGGTGGATAAAGCACTTTTCTTGATAAAGTCTCAGCCTCAAATACTTGTTGTATCAAGAGAAAAGACTCACACAGACATTATATTGGTGAGTTGAATTTATAAACCCTCTGATTCAGCACTTTTACTCCTAGTTATACTCTCTAGAGAAATTCTGAATATGAGTCAGTGCCCTGGTTGATTTTTTTCCCCATCAGCTTGATAGGTTAGTCTGTGGGACATCTTCTTGACTAATGCTGATGTGGGAGGGCTCAGCAAGCCAGCCAGGGGAAGCAAGCCAATAAACAGTGTTTCTCCATCACATTTGCTTCAGTTCCCACCTCCAGGCTCCTGCAATGGGGTCCCGACCTGCTTCCCTTGGTGATGGACTATAAAGTGTAATCCAAAATAAACTCTTTCCTTCCCCAAGTTGCTTTTGGTCAGGGTGCTTGCTTATCATAGGCAGAGAAACCTAACTCTGAAAACTCTAACTCTCTGAAGTTTAGTATGTACTTCAATTGCAAATGCAGGCTACAAATTAGTGACATTAGTAGAATCCATGACATTGTCATCAAAAAAAAAAAAAAAAAAATCAGGTATCTTTCCTACAGTACTGGTAATATCATGAAATGTAGCTCCCCCTTCTAGATCTCCCTATATAAACCAGGCTGGCTTCCTGGAGATTCACTGCCTCCCGCGTTTTGTGATTAAAGGCTTCAGTACCATATCCAAGGCACGAAATGTGTCTTATGATCATGTCTCCTTTAAAGTCTGAGTCAGGCTAGGGAAATGGTTTGGCAGGTAAAGGCAGCAGCACCCATGCCTGGTGACCTGAGCTCAATCTCTGAGACACACATTGTGTATCGTTCCTCAAAAGGAAAGGAGCAACTCCTGAGAATTGTTCTCTGGTACACACACATACACACACACACACATGCCCTCAACAAATGAAAAAATATAGCATAAGAATGCTGTACTGAGACTGGGAGCGAAGTAGCAGCTGTACTAGTGACAGAGAACACTGAGTAGGACATTAGCATGGTAAACAGAGGGGAGTGGACACAGAGGCACACAGGGCACAGTGAAACATTCTTTCCCACTTGTACAAGGTATGAGTCTTGATAATGGTAAGAGAATCTAAATCATATTTCCTTTGATTCTAGTTGACTAAAAGGGGGATGCAAAGAGAGAAAAGCAAAAACGAGGAGCTCTAAGAGCTGCTGGGCTGAGAACTAACAGAAACTTTCACTGAGGCTGCACCTTGCCAGTCCTGCATCTTTGTCAGCAGTATATGTGTGTGTGTGTGTGCATGTATGCAAGCATACAATGGATGCTAAGTACAAAAGTATGTATGTCTTCTTTAATCAAGTTGTAGATGGTTTTAATAAATTAGTCTTTATGAATCCATTACTCAGATCAATACCTAGAACATCACTAATGTTGGTACATCTACTTTATACTACTACCCAATCTCATCTGTCTCCCCAGTACTGACTTACGGTCTGAGTTTATCTGGATATATATAAAATATATAATACATAATATATACAATATATTATATGTCTATAACATCTCTAAAGACATAGTATTGTTTGTTTATGAGTTTCATAAGAGTGATAGAGATAATACCTGGTGATTTAATTTTGACTCAATATTTTATATATAATGAGTCTGGATTCTTCCTTATAGCAATATTTGATTCACTTCATTCTAAAAGCAAATACTATACTTATCCATTTTCTATAAATGGATGATTAGATTATCCTAGATTTTTAAAATTATGAATCATGTTGTGATGGACATTTTGTAGCCGAGGCTACATAGTGAGATATTGTCTCAAAAATATCTGCATTTCATAATATCACCAGTACTGTAATGTGACATGAATGATGCCTGGGGTTTCTTTGGGTGATACAGTCATGGATTCTGCTAATGTCACTGTAATTTGTTGCCTGCATTTTTAATTGAAGCACATACTGAATTTCAGTAAGAGATTAGTAGATGTAAAAATGTATTTTTCCCATTAAAGCGAATAGAGTTTCTAAGTTTTGTGTTTGCCTGTGTGTGTAATAATCAACCACAGATGCCATTCTTTTTATCATTTTTTATTGTTTAAAATGATTTTTAAATTTAACTATATTTTGGTGATATTTTCCCCTCCTCAAAGTTCTTTCAATTCCTCTTCCCCTCTGAACTCACCCAACTTTCTTTCTCCAAAAACAAAACCCTGATACAACAACAAATCCCCCAGAACCAAGAAAACAAAATATAACCAAACCCCCTCAAAACCCAAAACAAAACCACCAAATAGTAACCAAATAAAAGCACACACAAAAACTGCAGAGTCCACTGTATGTTGGTCAACTTCTGAAGATGAGGCCTGTCCTGGAGTGGTTGACATACCCAGTGTCACTCCATGGAGAAGACTGATTTTTCCCCTCTCCCAGTAGGTATAAGGGACAGTTCTGTTGTTAGTCTTTACCATAGTCACTAGGATTTCATTTATTCATTCATATTTTAAAAAGATAACAGAATAAAGTATAAGATAAAACAAAAACTATCACATAGAAATTGGACAGAACAAACCAACTGAAGGAAAAGAGCCAAAGAGAAGGCACAATAATTGATGACCCACTAGTTTGCACACTCAAGAATCCAACAAAACCACAAAATTGGAAGCCATGATATGTACACAGAGGACCTGGTGCAGACCTGTGCATACCCTGTGCTTGTTGTTTCAGTCTCCGTGAGTTCATATGAGCTTATATGATTGATTGAGAGAGCCTTCTTTACTTAGTGTCTTCTTCTCCTTCTGGCTTTTATATTCTTTTTGCCTCCTCTTCCATGGGATTCTCTGAGCTCTGAGGGGAAGGATTTGATGGAGATATCCCATTTAGGAAAGAATTATCCAAGATCTCTTACTCTCTGCATAATGTCTGGCTGTGGGTCTCTGTATTTGTTCCCATTTGCTGCAGGAGGAAGCTTCTCTGATGCTGGATGAATAAGGCGCTGATCTATGAGTATAGAAGAGTATAGATAGGAGTCATTTTATCATTGCAGGTTTTTTTTCTTTTCTTTTCTTTCCCTTTTGATCAGTATTATTTGGTTTTACTCTAGGTACCTGGGATACCTAGTCTCAAAGTGCAAAGCAAAGTTTCAGGAATGGGTTTCATCTTGTGAAGTAGGCCTTAAGTTAAATCAATTGTTGGAGTTTTGTGCCACCATTGCCCTAGCATATCTTGTAGGGAGTATACCACTATAGATAATGGATTTGTGGCTGCATTGTTGTTTACATCAATCTTTTGAGAACTTTCAGAGTATCTTCCTGTCCCAAATACCCTGGAACATATGGGTGAAGGCTCTATGCAGGCACTGGCTTGACATTTCTGTCTGACTTGTACAGGTGTTTTCTTCAGCAATGGGGTCTTGTTGTCAGTTTCTGGAAAGAAGCTTGGTTATCACTGACTTCACAGCTAATATCCACATATAACTGAATATATACCATCCTTTTTTCTGGGTCTGGAATAGTTTACTCAGGATGATATTTTTTCCAGTTCCATCTATTTACCTCCAAATTTTATGACGGCATTTATTTTTAATGGCTGAGTAACACTATATTGTGTAAATGTACCACATATTCTTTATTCATTCTTCTGTTGAGGGACATTTAGATTGTTACCAATTTCTAGCTATTATGAATAGAGCAGCAATGACCATGGTTGAGCAAATGTCTCTGTGGTAGGATGAAGCATCCTTTGGATCTATGCCCAAGAGTGATGGATCTTGAAATAGATTGATTCATACCTATCAGAGGAACTACCACACTGATTTCCATAATGGCTGTACAGGTTTGGACTCCCACTAGCAATGTAGGAGTACTCCCACTGTTAGCTGTCCCTCAAGAAGCTAAAGCTACAAAACTGTAATATATATGCCGAGGGCCTAGTCAGTCCTATTCTGGCTCCCTGGTTGTTGGTTCAGTCTCTTTGAGCTCCTATGAGTCCAGGTTTGTTGATTCTGTAGGTTTTCTTGTGGTATCCTTGATCCTTCTGACTCCTACAGTCCTTCCTGCTAATTTTGTATCCAGCTACTTTGCTGAACGTGTTTATCAATTGTAGGAGTTTCCTGGTGGGGTTTTTAGGGATATGCATACACACACACACACACACACACACACACACACACACACAATCATATCATCTGCGAATAAAGATACTTTGACTTCTTCCTTTCTAGTTTGTATCCCCTGGTATCCTTCAGTTGTATTATTGCTCTGGCCAAAACTTGAAGGACTTTCTTGATAGGTATGGAGAGAGTGGGCAGCCTTTTCCTGTTTCTGATTTTAGTGGAATTGCTTTAAGTTTCTCTTCATTTAAGTTGCTGATGACTATGGGATTGCTGTAAACTGCCTTTATTTTATTTAAGTATGTCCCTTGTATCTCTAATCACTCCAAGACTTATATTATGATGGGCTGTTGGATTTTTTCAAAAGCATTTTCTGCATCTAATGAGATGATCATGTGGATTTTTTCTACTTGTTTATATGGTGGATAACAGATGTCATTCTTAGGGAGCCTCTAATTTGTTTTTTTGAGATATGGTCTCTCACTAAGATCTGGGTTACATTAGGCTAGCTCACCAAGGAGATCCAGGGATCTGCCTGTCTTAGGTTTTTTTTTTTTTTTTTTTCTTCTTCACCTGTATCCGCATCATCAGCACTGGAATTAGAAATCTGTGTGCCATCACGTGGGTGCTGGGGATGGAGTACTTTAAAACTGAGCTATGTCTTACAGCCCCTCTAAAATTCATCCAAACATTCTTAGAAGCCATTTCACTGAAATAACAGCAGAGGAGAAAAAACATAATTATAAAGTGAATACCAAGTGTTATCTAGTCACATGCCACAAGAATGGCACTTTAGTCAATGAAAAGTGGAGAACGTACAGGTGCATCCATGGCCGCAGTCTCATCTCACACAGCTTCTGAGAACTTTCCACTCCAACCCTTTTCAAGTAGGTCTCCATCCTTCCATCTGGAACTCCTGCCTCCTAGTCAGAAGCATTGCTCTTACCCTTAAATTAATCAGTCTCTTGATTCCATTCTGTTTTCCTACTGAGAACCATCTACTGCAGAATAACTCTCTGCTGCCCCCCCCCATGATAGATAGCATAGAATGGATTTTCAGCACCCCGTGGCTGGTCTTCTTCAAAGCTTTTCCACTGGGGTGAGCGGTAAGTAGTAAGCAGAGCCTATGCAAAGCCCTGCCTCCATTAACACTCTTGCTTTCATACAGCACAATCTTCTTTTTAAAAAAAAATTATTTATTTACTTATTTATTTTATTCACAAGTGCGCATGTGTGCATGTGTACCATGTGTATGCCTAGTGCCAGTGGAGTCCAGATGAAGATACCAGTTTCCTTTGAGCTGGAATTACAGATAGTTGTAAGTCACCATGTGGGGGGTGGTGGTAGAAACTCAACCTGGATCCTCTACAAAAGCAGCCAAAGGCTCTGAACCACTGAGTCATGTCTCCAGCCCTTAATACATCACACTTTAAAGCATGAGGAAAAGAAACATTTTCCTGACTGCCCATAAATTAGAACTGTTCAAACACACAGCACAGATAGTGTGTACTTATTAGGCAGTTTATGTATGCTGGTTCCTTTCTCAGCTCAGAGTCCCTGTCAAATGGGCTCATTATTAAGCTATAGCTTTAGTCATGGCTGTTTCCTGGGCCACACAAACACCTAGATCTTGTTTGAATTTTCTGCTTGTATGAATGTGGTTAGTGATTTCATTTGTATGTTCCAGAATATGGACTGATGAATTGACTCAATGATAAATTATTTCTCCAGAATTAATAGTGGATATTATAGTTTATTTTGGGGATAGCTTTGTTTACAGAAAAAATATCACAAAGATAGAATAAAGAGTTCCATATACATACATCTAGCCTACCCAATAGTTAGGATAGTAGTTTGTATGGCATGTTCATTAGATGAAGCAATATTGATATGCCACCATTAAATAAAGCCCACAATAAATACAGTCTATCTTTTATTTAGATTTTTAAAAATCTTTAACTAATAAACTTTTATCTGTTCTAGGATATCATGTTGAGTAATTCCCCAACAACATTTAGTTTGATTTCTCCTAAGTTCCTCTTGGCTGTGACAATTTCTTAGATTGCCTTGGCTTATGATGATCCTGACAGTTTAAAGAACATAGATCAACTAGAATTTGTCTTATGTTTTTTTATAGGACTACAATGGTGCTGTGTGTTTTGGAGAGGAAGACCATAAAGGTTAAATGTTATTCTAACCCCACAATGATATAGGTATATACTGTCATCATAATGATCACTTGATGTTTATCTTGGCCATGTCTAGCTGAGGGAGTGTAGGTCAGGTCACATTGTCTGAAAGAGATTCTTAGCTCCTACTTCCCTACTGAAAACCGAGTCACTAGGCACAGGTCCCACCCGAGAAATTAGGAATTATGTTTCATTTCCTTGAAGGTAAACTATCAAAACAAGTTATTTGAAATTCTGCCCGGGAGATTTGTCACTTCTCTCTAATTTACTTACATATTCATTCAGTCAAGCATTTGTTTATGCCAGTAAGGATTGACGGTAATGAATTTTCATCACATAATTCAATAATCTAATTTTATCTTTGACCAGTGACATGAATTTCTGTGTCTATGGCTCTGGTTCCTAAGCACGCAAAAAAAAAAAAAAAAAAAAAAAAAAAAAGTGAAGTCAGTGGATACATGTGGAATCTGTTCATTATGGTCTTTTTGTATGTGATACCTTAAGGTTTTGTACTAAATGAATAACTTAGTGACTTAGTAAATTCTACTATAAAAGGCACAGTAAAAGAAATTCGTTAGTAAAAGAGTTCAGAGTGAAAATGAAAATTTACTGCCATTCTCACACCTTTGTACTCCTTATCAGAGGAAGTCCTATCATTCTATAATTAAACATTTATCGATGTATATTTGTGTGGGCCTGAGTGTAAGTATATATATTATAGATGTGCAGGTAGCTGCAGAGTTAGAAGAGGATATTGAACCCCCTGGAGCTAGAGTTATACATAGTTATGAGATTTCAAATGTGGACAACTGAATCCTGTATTCTCTACCAGAACTGTAAGCTCTCCTAAACACTGAACTATTTCCCTAGCTTCTAGTACTGATGTTTCAATAAAAATTTCCTAGATGCAGTAGCTGTCAATCTGCTACTTTAGATTCTAAGGGAAAAGGCCAGGAAGAGACAGGAGATTAAAGCTAAAAATGTGTATGTGGGATGGGTCTGGCAGTCCAAAGAACTATGGAATTCTTAATTCTAGCAGTACATTCACTTAGCAGACTGTTTCCCAAGATTTATTTTTTTTTCTGGTGCAGTTCTCTGTTTCAAACTCTGACTAGCATACAGTGTGGCCATATAAGTCATTTTTCTTAGTTGGAGATAACCAAACAAGCTGTGTCTACTTTAATCAGATGTCTTTATTTGAGGGTATTATGTGGTGGGATATGTATGGTTCCATTTCTCCCCACTGCCAACCATGGCTTGAAGACATGAGAACTTTTAATTTCATTCAGTAAAGGAGGATATTTCCACATCCTTCCATTCTGAGGCTGACCATGTGACTTGCTTTGGTCAATGAGATGCTGCTGTATAGACATGGAAGACTTGCACAGTTCTTCTGCTCATTATCTTGCATTATTCAAGAGAACATGACAAGCCCAGCTTGGTGGAGGATAAAAGACATGTACTTCAGAACTAAATCATGGCATATTGCAGCTGAAGCTATTCTAGGTTGATTGACAACTACCTGACACCTAGACATTCATGATCTGAGTTGTAGCTAACCACAGCACAGATACATGAACATTTTTCAAAGGAGCAGAGAGGTTCAGCCTTCTTTGAAAAGACTGACACCTAGCTACCTTATTCTAGTTACTTTATTCAAACATTATACAAGGTTAATTGGGGCTGGGAAAGGTTCCAACTACCAGAGTTATCTTGCCATTGCTGCCCATGAGAGCAGACAACTCACACAAATCTCAGTCACTTTTGATTATGGCTGGCTTGCTGGAAGATGAGAGACATGTAATTCAGAAGCTTTCCTAAGTAGAGGATATAGGTATATATAGAGATATAGCATACATATACACATATATACATATACTATATATGCTATAGGTATATATATGTTATATATATAATGTTATGTGTATATAATATATATATATATATATTATATAATATATATGCTCTCTCCCATACATATACACACCTATATATGTATATATGTATGTGTGAATATATATTTATATACATATATATGTGTGAATAACATATTCCTATATATGTATATATGTATGTATACATAATATTATATATATAATATGCACTATAGGTACGGACTATAGCAAAATAAAACTCCAAGTTTGCCTGGAGTGACTTAAGACCAAGAAGGTCTGTGTGTTGAAAGTTCCCAAACTAGTACCAAGTGTGGACTTTCCAGAGATGACAACATTCTTCAAAGTTCAAATAGTCTCGAAACAATTTCTCAGCCTCTACTGATTAACCCAACATAGCAAGACTTTGCTGAAATTATTTCACTCAAAGCCAGACACAAAGGCTTTTACTTTACATTTCACTACAGTGCACATCATTATGGTACATGAATAACTGCACAACATTTTAAGAATCTGGAGTTATAACCTTTCTTTTTTCCCACATTTTATTTATTCATTTCATCTGATGCGCCTCTCCTGGTCACTCACGGAGTCACTATCTTTCCCTCCTCTTCTGAGATGGGGGCTCTCCAGGGTATCCCCCCACCCTGGCACATCAAGTCTCTGCAGGGCTTGGTGCATCCTCTCTCACTGAGGTCAGACAAGGCAGCCCAGCTACTAGGACATATCCCACATACAGGCAACAGTTTTTAGGATAGCTCCTGCTCCAGTTGTTGAAGGACCCACATGAAGATTGAGTTCCTACAATGTGCCAGGGGTCCTAGGTCCAGCCTGTGTATTCGCCCATAAAACCCTTTTCAATGCTGATTGGATGAGAGCATCATCAATTAAACAACAGGATAGTTTTTAGATTGAACTTCATCTTTCTTATCTTATTGTGATCTGAGGAATGCATATTAGGATCTTCACTTGATGTTCCACAGAGAAAGCAGTATTACTACAACTCAGTGCTTTCAAGAATCAGTGATTTCCATATTCTATTCATACTGTGGATGTTTGTAACTAGTATAACTTAAAAAAAGATATTTAACTCTAGCTGCAAGAGAGTCAGGAAACAAAGGGGGAAGTTTCATTTTGTTTTCTTGTGTATGTGTTTTAATCTTTCTATACTCTGAAATACAAGAAGGCTTTCTAGAAAAAGACTGAGAAAGACTTTCTAATATCTGTCATGGAGATGTAGAGAAAAGAGTCTTGAGTCCCTTCGAATCATCTACCTCTGCATAGGCTTGGTTAAACTGTTAATATTCCTACAACTTGGAATCCCAAGGGAAGAAGACCTGGGCCTTGAGAATGAATGCTTTGTACTAGAATTGCTATTCCAGTTCAAAGGCTTTAGAAAAGCAGTTTGGTTTTGATCTTCATGGTGACAAAGGGAACAATCTACGTTTTCCTCTTTTGTTTCTGGCTGAATAGGTAGCCTGTGAATAAGCTCAGGTTAAACATTTTACTTTCAATAGACTGAACACTGAAAACAAGGACTTTGACCTCATTTTTTCTCACTTTCTCTGTTCAGGAGTGAAAAGCTATAGCCAAAGCATTAAGAAAGGCGTATTGCCTGCTTCTTTTGAGGTGTGAATGCAAAGAAAGAAACAAATGCCTATACCATCTCATCTTCTACACTCATAAGTCAATCTCTGTGACCCAAATAACTAAATACCTTATAGAGGACCTCTTAAGCTGGTCACGTGTAAATTCATCCCCTCTCTTCAGCTATGATTGTCTGCAGTGCCTGGTATGGAGCACAGGGCAGCAATGGTTAGAATCATTTTTACTAAATGAAAAGCCTTTGAGTGTAGGTGTATTTATTTGTAAAGTACCATTTTAGAAATTGGACACATGGAACTTTTATTTGTTCTCCTTTCTCCTCCTGAAGATCATATTCTAGTTAAATATTTGTTGAATGAAACATCTTCGTGACCTTTTTGTGTTTTAATGTAAAAGGCAAAACCATGTTTCTCCTGATATTAGAAAATTAAATAAGACAAACAAAAATGAGAACGATTTCATTTCTGCAGTATTTAAAGAGTGAATTTTTAGTAAGTTTTGATGAAAATTAGTATTTGGCTATATAGGTATTGTTGAAACCTTTATCTAGTTACTAGTGAGAGTAGGAGGAAGCCTATAGGATGCTGCATGTATAGCGTCATAAGCATACGGTTTGGCAAAATTCCCAACAATGGCAATGTGACAGGTACATTTACTTGTAGGATCAAAAGATATTCTGATATTGCCAAAACACTGTTTGGCATATGGCTTTGTGCATTTAATCATTGGGTTTAAAAATCATTGTGTATTGATGACAAGTCTAAATATGGGTCAATAATCTGCCTGGCCAACTAGGAGATTGTGGAAGCCACTCATTATTTTTGTTATTTCCTGAAGTAGTTTTCTTTGTACGTTATGAAAAACATTCACCACAAGGTCAAATATATCCTGTCAATAAGATACCAGAGTAGAAGCAAAATTGTACCTAGGGAATATCTGCCAACACAGATTGGCTTTGTCTCTCTAGAGACTCATTTTCATTAGACAACCAGTGTAACCACTGACCTCTGAGGATATCATAGACACTTTTCTCCCTTTTCTTACTCTTTTTACCCTTTCCAGAAGATCTCTCTGGCTCTTCTTATATGTCTATTGTTTACCAAGACAAGGCCTCGTCTGATCTAGACTAAGGAAAAGCTTAGCTAAAAATCTCGAATTGTCTTGATTTGCTCAGCCTTTCTTTACTGTCCTTGCCTCTAAATTTATGAAACAGCTGTGGTTTTGTTTTGATTCCTAGATGAGCTTTCTATGTCCCCAAGAGAATGACTAACAGTTCAACTGTTAGTGTCTGGGCAATACAAATGAACTGTGAGTTTGCATATCAGTGCCGTACACACATAGTTTGTCTTTAGTTCCTGGGATTCTGTTTCTGGAACTCCATCAGAAAGTTAAAGTGCCTAGGCAGCGCCTCTATGCACACGTGCCCCTAACTTCTGACTTTGCTCTTACTAATCAAGGTCCATAGAATCCCTATATTACCAAGAGTCATCCAATTCCTTTACTGCTTCTGGACTAGTAGAGAGGAAGGGATTCTGCATTAGATTTTGTTTCAAATTCCTCCATGTAGTTTGCATGAGTGAGGTGCTGGAAGCTGCAAGAGCTTTAAGCAGGGGATGTGATTGATTTTCTCATCTAACCCTGTCAGCTACATTTAGAGGTGATCATTACTCCTTGGAGATAAAGAAACTAAGGGATGGGGAAGATAAGTAACATAACAATATATATGAAGCGGAGGAGCCAGGATTTACATTAAGGCATATTGTCTCTGTCCTGTTAGCCACCATACCACAACTGCCTTTCCTGTGGCCTGTGGTATCTATTGATGCCTCTGGATACCTCACAGGTTTCTGGGTAAGTCAGAAGTTTTCAATAAATCAAAGCTATCATGAATCTTGGAACCTCTTCAGCTATGCTCCTTATGCTACTAAGAATCCTAGAGCATCCCCTTGGTGGATGTTCCCACTAAATGGGTAGGAAATAATTCGGATACTTCCCTAAGGCCACACAATACGGTATTTCAGAATGACCCATGTCTTGAAGATAATTACCTCTTATCTAAGGACACACAGAACCCGAATGTGACTTTACACCAAATAAAGTGCAAGGCCATTGGCATTTACCAGTTGTAATTGTGTGTGTTACATGACTTCTTTAAGCCAACACTTTCAAATACTGTGTGTTTGCTAGCATTTCTATGTCATAAACTTTCCCTTACCCTCTGGTCCTCTCCAGCGCAAAGCACAGTGGAACTATCTTTTACACCTGTTAGAAAGCCACACGCATCTTCTACATGAAATTAAATAAACATGATGGTAAGTATGAGAGAATAGACGTCAGAGTATCTTTGTTTCCTTTGGAAATGGAATTCTGAGTGGAAGAGATAGCAGTGAGTCACTCTGACAGTGAAATGCTACAAATGTAGCATTTAACTTATTAGTTTATGGCTATTGATTGTATCCTGTCATTCATTTGGAATGCATTGCAAGAACAATTGTCCCCCCCCCTTTGCCTTTTTATAGTCTCTTAACTGAGACATCCGTTTTTGAAATTTCTCAGCCAACCCTTCTAGCTCATCATTTTAAAGAACAAAGATTAAATTTCCAACCTTGTTAATTCCTAGCCATGTGCTCTTTCTTTTGGAGGACTTCCTGTGACAGGTTGAGCACAAAAAATAGAAGAAGATCAAGGATATTAGAGAAAAGACCACTTTTCCTCCTTTGAAAATGATGTTGGATGGAAAACCTCCAAGGCAAAGATTCACAAAACTTCTAGTCACAGGATTCAAGTATCAGAGAGTAAAATTGCATGTGGACATACAAGAAAAATATCTAGGACTTAGCATTTATGGTCCATTTAAAGGGTACAGTTGAATTAATAAGTAAATATTAGTCTAGGGTAAATTAGAATGGCTTTATAAAACATTTAAATTCGTATTTCCTTTTCTTTTGATGCTATGAGCTGAGTCTGGAAAGAATGTGTGTTCACAGTTCTTACATGTGCCTTCTGGCAAGGTCCTTGGTTACCCTTGAAATCAGAAGGATCTTTGTAGTGCAACTAAATTGTGTTTAGATCTTTGGATTTCAGAGATGGGTGGAAGGGATGCATGATATCTCTCTTTCTCCTTTTCATAAGTCAGGACCATGATTTGTGACTGCTAGGGACTCATTTCTTACTCCATTAGTCTCAAGGAGCTCTGTTTCTTGTTTGTTTGCTTTTGCCCACAATTCACAAGTTCATTGTAACTGTCTCCTGCTCCCTTACTTAGCCAACCATATAATGATTTTCTTTGTCAGTTTCGCTTCCTAGTAACTGACTTTTCATGCTACTACTGACCCATTTCATTTCCAAACTGTGTACAAGGGCTGTTTTCTCAAACTCCACTCAATAGATCTATTTGGCTTTAGGCTTGCGGATAAGACTGAGGAGTGATGCTGCAGAAAAGACACTTGTCTGATGATGGTGCTTTGACTAAAATCGCCCCTGTTCTTGTGTAGTCCTCTCTACCCTCTTCATTCCTTGACTCTTGCCTTGAAACCAAATTACAAGGGCCTTCCTTTCTCCCCTACCTGTGGGAGTCATAAATTCCTCCCTCTTTCTCATGTGAGAGGCAGAAACCATGTATTCTTATTACAAACACTGCCAAATGATTCTTGTGCAAAACAGACATTATTCTCTATCACTCTATTGAGTCAACTGTTTCTTATAAGAATATTCATGGCTTTGCCACTACTTTAGTAAGTGTGTGTAGTCATCTCTTTCCTGTTTGCCTAAAAAGGCTCTCCAGGTAGCATCTCTGGGAGACATAGAGATATTTCTATGTAAATATATCTACAGGGACCAATGTGGTGATTACATATTTGCAGTCTTGGCCTTTAGGAGGCTTGAGTCTGGAGGGACCATTAAGTTGAGGCTGAACTATGCTGCATAGCAAGCAAGTGATTGTCTTACTAAGAAAACAAAATTTAGTCTATGGGTTCAAATCTAGACTTGTTTTGGGTTTCCAGAGTCAATAGTTTTCAAGGGATGAATATAATTATGGAATTTGGCAGTAAGACAAAGTTAAAGCAGAGACCTGATAATATTTAACAAGTTAATAAAAAATTCTGGGTTTCATTCATTCATTATTCATTCATTCAAGTATGTGGACTTATGTTTAATGGGTTCTGTCAAAGGTAAAATACTCTATCAAATATCAAAGATATTTTGGAGACAAATGTTACTTTCAAAACCTTACATAATCTCCTGGGGAGAGTTGACATAAATATAAATACATGATAGAACGATCTCTGTGTGCTTACAGACTTACAAGCTGTACTCATCAAATATTTGTTTGATAAATTATAGAAATTAAAGTGAAATTTTAATTGGACATTTCTTTCTTGCTTTTCTATTTCCTCTTGTAATAACATAGAGCATTTTTGACTATGGGATTGGTAATCATTGATTTGCTAGATAGCGAGGCTTGCCAACTGCACCATGTCTGTTACAGACATATTCTAACAATGTTTTATGCATCTTGACGTTTCTCGTGTGTTAGTAGCAAGTCTTGAGAAGAACTTGATATCCCTCTCTGCCTCGTGGATTTTGTGTAATAGGCACTCTGTCACATTTTCACCAGTAGGTGACAGTGTCTGATATGACTTCTAGATGTAATTCTCTACTTTTGGGGAAAAAAATCTTCTTGTGAACTCAGAAAGAGCAAAGTCTTCCTTCTGCATGTAAAAAGCCTCTGACAATTCTTATAGAGTATGGCATTCTGCATATAAGAAGCCTCTGGTCGACTCTCAATTGCAGCATGTCTACTCATCCCATGTAAGGCACCAACAACAGAAACAAAAACACAGTTCTCAAGTACAGCTCAGTGAGTCAATGAGCTTAAATTGAGATTATTTGTGGGATCATGGACAACTTTTAGGCAGCTACACTACTGAAGAAAACTCTCACAGCAAGTGCTAATTGTATGTAAATCCCTAGGGACAGGCAGGGGCTCATGAGCCCTTTTCCTCCTGTAATGTGTAAGTCTTGTGTTGGGAATCACAGCTGGTTACAGCTCAAGTAGGCAACAGCCATGTTTTTTTAATTTTCTACTTTTTTATTTTATTTTTTGGTCTGGATAATCAGGGTCCAAAACACTAATTGAAAGTGGCATGATTCAGAGTTAGCAGTAGACGGTGGTACCTTTTTCTCACTTACTTTCTTGGTGGAGGCCTCATGAATGAGTCTACATATCATAATCCATTAAAATGTATGCTACATCAACTTAAAAGGCAATTATATTATTCAAATACTAAGACATTCAGTGAATTCTTACACATTTGGGTGACTCATTAACAAATCTGCAATCATGGTTCCCACATTGTTTTCTTCTGGTGTCTGGGGATTGAAACTACAGCCTTGACACATTCCAGGCAAGCCCTGAGCACACTAGTAGATCTAGGCCTGGGCCTAGTTCCCAGTGGCATCTTACTAATTGAGATCTTTGTTCCAGGCTTTCGAGTTTAATGAGTGGTTTAGTGTAAAGTGACTTTAAAAAAAAAAAAATCAAGATATCTTTAAGAATGAAAAGAGTTGGTGTTAATTTCATCAACATATGAGACATAAACTGGGTAGACTATTTCCCATCACAATACACAAACTAGCCAAACACTCAGGGTGCACTCAAATTGTGTTTTGATTAGCATACACTTGCATATATACATCAGGTTTAATATGATCTATTACAAAATCTATAGTGGTCAAACTAGAATAATTAACATATACACCATATATTTAGTGTTCATATTTGTCTTTTGAAAATTGTTTTGAAACAGTACACTGACCTCAAGTTTGTGCTCTGTCTGCTTTTGCCTCCCAAGTTTGGGGCTTATAGATGGGAGTCACCATTCCTAGCTTCAAGCTACCTTCTTAATTCTGTCTTCTAACAAGTATAAAGTCAGACTTCATCCTTTGCATAACTCATCCCTGGGTACCGGCACAGTTATTTTCTCTTGACATCGTTTAATTTCCACTTTTGCATTTATTTCAATGCAATTTTCTTTCAACTTTCTTAGCAATTATAAGCCACTGAATTTCTAACTTAGAAGTTAGAGTTTTTTAGTGTTTTATTGTGTGTGTACATGCATGTATGCAGGTGTGTCTATCTGTGTTTGTGTGTAAATATGTGAATGTCTGTGTGTATTTGTGCATGTGTATATGCATGCATGCATGTGTGTGTGCGTGCATGCGTGCGTGCGTGTGTGTGTGTGTGTGTGTGCCAGTGCCAGAACGAGAATTCGGAGGTCAGTTTGTAGGAGCTGGTTATCTTCTTCCAGTATTTGGATCCTAGGGATTGCATTAAGGTCATTTGCTTGCTAGCTGGTGCCTCTACTCACTGAGCCATAAAAGTTGGCTTCAGAAGGTAGAATTTAAGTGATAAATTAACACAGGAAAATTCTTAATTGTTTCCCAGCCATGTAGGCTTTACAATCATTAAATAGGACCAGAAATTGCTGCTTAAAAATATAACTGAAGTCCATGGATATAATTTCCATGTTGAAGGCAGAATTTATCATGGGGACATTTAGGAGCTTTTGTGTACATGAGAGAAACACCACCTTAATGCATAGCTTGGTAATGTTGAGACAAAGCCTAGATCCAGTGATGTATAAAAATGTCAAGTGCTATCTTTTTAAAAGTCTGGTTTGGAACTGTCTCTGAAGGATTTTATTGAATTAATGGACTTCCCTCCTGGTTTTGCTGCCTTTGAAAGGAGTGAGTTATAGGGCTAGTGATGTAGGGGACAGAGCACTGGACAGAGGTGTTGTAACTGAGGAGAAAGTGACTTTTCTCCTTAGCAGGAAGCGGGCAGGATAGCGGCTAACGCCGAAGTCTTGCACAGTCAGCTTGAGTCCCCTGAGGATGCTTGTGACGGATGAACTTTCAGAGTTCTATACTCATAAACTATCTTCTGCTTACCACAAGGCTTCAGTAACATTGAAAAAATAATGGTTTAATCTTTTATATAAAAGTGACAGCGTTTATCCTATTTTGATGGAAATAATGGGCCGATGAACAAGAACAAGAGAAAGTATGGCTGAGATTAGCCAAAGGGAAGGCAAACCTACAAAGGAGACCAGAACTGAGGAGCATTTAGAAAGAAGACTGTGGAAGTGTCTGTGGAAGATTAAAGAGGTGAGCCTAGCAGGATTGGGGACAAATTATAGCTTTTGAGGAACCTCAGAAGCCTTTGAGAACATTCCTTTATTTGGCTCAGTTTTTTTAAAAAAAGGTTGGGGGCGGGCATCTAAGGGCTAGAGAGATATCTCAGTGGTGAGAAACACTGGCTGATCTTTAGAGGACCTGGGTTTGATTCCCAGTACCCACATGTCATCTTACAATCTTCTGTAAGTACAGTCCCAGAATATCCAACATGCTCTTCTTGACTCCATGGGCACCAGGCATGCTGGTGGTGCACAGACACATATGCAGGCAAAACACCCATCACGTAAAATAAAAAGAAGTCTTCCTTTAAAAGGCTTCCGAGAAAGCTGGAAAAAGTAGAGTACAAGGTACCTTCACATGTAGTTGTTTAAAATGACTTTATTGCTATAATTGAGAGCAATAAAAACTATAACCAATTTGATTGTGATTCTTGTAAAAGTAAAATTTAAAAAGTGACAAGAATTCTAAAGTCAATCAGGTGGCCCAGAGATTAACTGAAGAAAGTCAAATGAAAGAGTAATTGAAATTCAGGGAAAATTTTGGTTACGTCAAATAAATAAATTACTTTCACAGCGTAAGCTAATAGCCCTCAAACTACTGTGGCAGAATCTCCTGTATCCATAGTGAGTTTGAAATGACTAAGGCCATCTCCTGCATCAGATCCGGTATCTTCACAACCTTATCTATGCTTTGAGAGGAAAGCCCACAGTTTAATGATTTACTAATCCTATTTACTCAGCCATTATGATTGTGGGGTGAAGACAGCTAGCTATGATTATATGTCCCCTTTCCCCTTTTCATGTTTATAGAAGCCGGTGTTCTGAGAGCATGGATGCTCAGAATACAGATTATGTTTCTAGTTTTCTTTATCATTGAGTTTGACATATGGATGCATTTTAATGAAGAAAAGAGAATCTGGCCAGCCTCAAAAGCATGCTCCTTCTGTCTCAGCCTCTGGAGTGTTTGAATTACAGGCTTTTACCACCACACCTGTCTCCCAGAAGCTATTTTTGAAGGAAGGAAAATCCATATACCTCCATTCACCCCTAGGTCCCCCTTGGTTTGATTACAGATGTGATGACAATGATTTTCACAACAGAGTAACTATAGCAGAGCAAGAAGATGAAAGGAGCCTAGGTCCCTAAAGTTGTTTGTGAAATTTCAACACCAAGCTTCTTGTCTTTTGTAGATTTTTATACTAGGGAATTCATTTTTGCTTCTTCAGCTACTTTTGCAGAAGAGCATATTCCTGATTCATTTAGTGCAGAAGCCTCAACTCACTTAAGATTCAGACTTTATTTTTTTGTCTTTTCTGGTAAGTATATTCCCTCCCCATGAAACATATACAGAATTGTATCTATCACTGCTTTAATGCTGTGACAATCACAAAATCTTAGTGACACGCCCCCAGCAGGTTAGCCCAGATATGTTTTCATGGCCGTGACAGGGATACAAGAAATAATCTTTTTCAAGCTCTCAATTGCTTAATCTTTGTAAATATGTCAGTATCTAAAGATTGTACCTGAACTCAGACACAAATGGAATATGTGTATCTCTTGATGGGAGGAACTGCAGTCACTTCCAAAAGGCATGAATGTAATGCAATGCAAATTCTCATTGATGCAATCAGGTTAACCTCAATGCTAATGTTTTTAAAGTAGGCTTCAAATAAAATCTGGGACAGGTTTTTTATAACATTCTGTGTAGACTTGGTAGCTGATATATTCGTAATGCTGAAGCAAATCCACCGTGATATCTCTAACAAGAGACCTCCATTCTGATTCGGATTCCAATGTCAACAGCACAGGTTTTGGCATTGATTTTAGTCTGTTAGATTTTGGAAGGTGGGAGACAAATCTACTGTTCCTAAATATAATGACAATAAGAGAAGCTGAGGTTCACTAAGTTTGAGCTAAAATTTAGATCATTAAACATGGACTACTTGTGAAGTATGTAGTTCAGCAATTTTCTAAAATAAGAACTTTCCCTGACAATTCTGTAAAAGACTGTATCTCTAATCTTCATCCTATCACTATCTGCTATTATGATGTATGTTTGTATGTTCCCTCTTTTGCCTACTAAGTGAACTTTTTACAAAGGCAAGCATTCTGTTCTGCTTGCTATTGTACTCAGAATACCTGTAAAGTTGCTAGGCTTGTATTAGGTGCTCAAACATTTGCTGTAGCTCAAACTGTAGCTGTGACTGCATGCACAAGACAGGCTTATCAACATTCAATCATGGGGGCAGGGTGCTCATGAAGCCCCACCCCTTTCCTGAGGCTTTATAGGCAGTTAACTGTAGCAAGGTATAAAAGCTCATTAGGTTCCATTCCACCTGGAGAATTGATAGGCAGTTAACTGCAGCTAAAGGGGCAGAGCATACAAGGCCCCTCCCTTCCCTGAGGAGCTATAGGAAGCTAATGGTTGCTGGTGCAGGGGGAGCATTTTTTCAAACAGTATAGCCACAATGAGATGCCTATGCTTCTGTAAATAACCTCTCACTTATGCTTCTTTTAGTAACCCTAAGAAAATTCATTGTTTCATCAAAACAAGGAAAGACATTAAACTAGAAATGGGACTAGTTGGGAAGAGGGAATCACTACAAGTAAAAGCTGAACAAGAAAGGCAATATGGTCAAACTACATTGTGTATGTATATGAGAATCTTATAAAGAAACCCATCACTGTGTTCTTGGAGGTGGGAACTGAAACAGAAGCCATGGAGGAACATTGCTTACTGGCTTGCTTCTCCTTGCTTACTTACCTAGCCCACTCATATCAGTCATTATTCAAGAAGATGTCCCACGAACTAGCCAAGCAGTCTGACGGAGGCCTTTATCTCAGTTGAGGTTCCTTTTCCTAGACAATTAAAACCTCCACATCTCCAAAACTGAAATTGATTTCTGGTACTCTAAAAGCTCCATGATGCATGAAAACTTTAGAATTATACATCTTTCTATACCCAGGAACACTAATGATGACATTCAAGATAAATTCCATTGTTAAAGAGGGAGTACTTAATTTTCAAAGAGCTGATGATGAAGGCAACCATTTTGAGTATTAGAATAGTGGAAATGGCCTGGCAGAAATGAGATATTCTTTTCTTTTTTGTTTGTTTTGAATAGAGTCAACTTATATTGACCTGGGTAGCCTGGAACTTACTGAGATCCTCTTGCCTCTGTTTCTGGAGTGCTGGAGTCAAAGGCATGTGTCACCACACCCTGCTGAAATGCTCGAGTCTCTTAATCTAGCTGTCAGATTGTTCAAACAGTGGACTCTAAAGATATAAAGGAGGCGGTAAACCCTTAATTACTTCTAAGCTTAAACAGTTTGGTGTCAATGTAGCTTGTAAAATACTTAAGATAAAACAAGTATCTTTTACAAAGAGTTTATGTTCACTGAATTATTAAACTCAATATTCATGTTTATAGATAAAATATTCTTATGATATGTGTTATGTAACTAACAAATACAACACAGTAGTTTGATCTGTGTGTGTGTGTGTGTGTTGTTACCAGTAACATAACAGCTTCAACCTGGAATCCATTTGGAAGCTTGCTTTTTCTTTTCTATATTTACATATGCATATATATGTATATATGTATACATACATACATTTTATATATATATAAAATGGCCTCTCACAGAGACCCACTTGCCTCTGCTCCTGGAGCACTAGGATTAAAGGTGTTCCTTACCTACATCCAGTTGAAACATATATTTATTTATTTTCATTTTGTATGTATGAATGTTTTGAACTGAATGTCTGCAAGTGCACCACATGTGTGTCTGGTGTTCACAGACTCTAGATGATATCTGGACACACCCCTGAAACTGGAGTTACAGATGGTTGTGAGCAGCTATGTGGGTTCTTGGTACTGAACTGGGCCTCTACAAGAGCAGTTAGTTCTCTGAATAGATGAGCCAGCTCTCTAGCCCCTCTTTTCTACATTTTTTTAAAGTTAAAGAAAATGAGCTCTTTTCTTTATCTTATCCTGCGTATTTCTTCAATTTCTCTCCTTTGTTTGGGTAGTTATATTTCCTTGGAGTATTTGACTTGCCCTTTCAAAATTTGGAGTTACAATAGACTCTGCCAAGTGTTTTGTATATTTAAAACTGTAACATGCCTTCTATCTTCTGTTATGACTCTGTGCTTAAGTTGTTAGAGGAACTACTTGTAAGCCCTTAGTAAAGGGAAAAGGAGGAGAGATTTAGTCAATGTAAGCCCAGCATGTGAGATGTGTTCCTGACTGCTTAAAGGACTCAGGAAGCTTCTCTTAAAAAATTAAAATCAGATGCAGGCAGACTCTCAGTAGGGTGCCTGCCCTTTTTTTGTAAGGCAGCTCCAAGCAAGCAAGCCACCTAAAGGTGAGCATGGCCTTTACAGCCCCAGTTCAAATTTAGCAAAAGCTTTCTTTATAAAATCTGTATACACAATCTGTATATAAAGTCAATATCTTGCCGGGTAGTAGTGGTGCACACCTTTAATCCCAGCACTTGGGAGGCAGAGGAAGGTGGATTTCTGAGTTCAAGGCCAGCCTGCCTGGTCTACAGAGTGAGTTCCAGGACAGCCAGAGCTACACAGAGAAACCCTGTCTTGAAAAACCAAAAAAAAAAAAAAAAAAAAAAAAAAAAGTCAGTATCTGTAAATGCTTTTTCTGTGGTTCATACTATCTTACTATCTACTTTTGATTGGTCTTCTCTAAAAGCAGTTAACATTTTAATGTTTTGACAGTTAATTGGTTTTAAAATGTGACTGTGTTTGTGTCTTTTGCTGACTTCAATGTACGGTTTAGGAAATACATGGTAACTAATCAACCAATTTTTTAAGTTTGCATTTTGCTAAACTATAAAGATTGCCAATCAACTAAGAAATTTAGCTGGTAATTATTATAAAAAGTGTTTTTTTCAATTTACTTAGTCCTTGAAATGAATAGTGAATAGATACAGGTGATTATTTTAAAACTGGCTCACATGGTTTGTATGGTATTTGTTTACTGGGGACCTAAAATTTTACATATATATATGTATATGTATCACATGTATGTGACAATCTGTAAATGGCTGCTTGTCATCTCATCTAACAATTTAAATTTTATACACTTCCATTTTTCTGCATTTATCTTAAAAATTTTGTCGGTCTTTAGCAAAGATTTAGAGCATGACAAAAAGGGAAATGAATACCTCACACTAATTCTAAAACTCCACAGTTTGACAACTAATAAAATTCATCTATTTCAAAATTGTTAATGTAATATAAATATACCAGTGCAAGACTATATGAGTGAGTTTTGTGGGGTAGGCAAAGACTAAACTGTCGAGGAGAGAAAACAGAAAGCATGCTGAGAGACTGAGACCAACCGTATTATTAGGTACAAGTTGACAGCTACTTTGGGGTAGGAGGGAAAAGCAGAGTTGGTAGTCCAGGGCTCAGTTAGGCATTTTATAGAATTCCTTCCTCCTCCCATCCTTATCACTTTGTCCCGAGTGCTCCCACAGTTCTTAGCACTTGGCCCACATGTTCGGCCCTGAGCAGGTCTTTGCTTCTCCTTGGCTTTTCCCATGAGAAAAGAAACAGCCCTCTTAGTAAGTCTGCTTCTGTTTTCCCTATCGGTATATAATGTTTAAACTTTTGAAACTAGAACCCAATCCTAGTGTCTAAAGGAGTGAGACCTTCATAAATGGTTTTTTTCCCCCTTTGTGATAAATTCAAGATTTTGTGTTTGATAAAAAATGTTTTTTTTTTCTGTTTGTTTTTCAGAAGTTTTGTCAACTTAGGAAATTGTGTCAACAAAGTCAATGTTCATTTGAGTATCACTCTGTGTTAGTTTTAAATAGCCGCTTTATAAGCAGGTATTTTAAACTGATTTTAATATACTTAATGCCCTATGTATGTGTGACTAGAGACATGTATAGCTGTGTATCTAAGCTATATAGTATGCAAAGTTAATAAAAAAGCATATAAAATTTGGACATGCAAAGTAATCAGCAGCTGCTGCTGCTCAGTCCCGTGCTTCCTCAGCAGTCCGTTGTGGCTTCTTATAGCCCTTGTTATTGCAAGGGCTCCGGCTAACCTGAGCTAGCCTGAGCAAAGGGCACAGCAGGCCAGAGCGTACCCTGCTTCTCCTTGAGCTGGGGCTAGGCTAAATAACGTGATCTATTTCTACCAAGGATTAAAAAACAAATACAAGAAAAGCCCAGCTACGGCTGGATAAGAACAGCAAGCTTTGTGGCATCTTAACTTTGTATATGCATATGCCCAGAGCTTCAGTACTGCAATAGCACTGAGAACCCATTGTCCACAGTCACAGTGAAAACAAGAATTCTAAAAGCCACTGAAGAAGTAGAAGATCAGCTGGAATATTTTCAAAGCCACAGTTCTGAGAAGTACCCTTATTTGACCTGTCTGTGGTTCCAGGAAGAACATGTTCAAGACTGTCTTTATTGGATTGATGTGGATCTTGTCCACTATGGAAAAGGTTTTCTGCAAGGAATTTTTCAAGCAACCAAGGACTATGGTTGAACCTTCAAATTTCCTATGGTAGATAACAGTTGGGCTGCATAAGTTAACTAAGAAGCCTTACCTAGTTTAGGCATGAGAAACACTCACTGTTTCATTAAAAAAGAGTTACTAACCTCCGACCATGTCACTCATAAAGGGAGTTATCTGACCACTAATTACACAGTTTGCATCAGCCCTGAAGCTGTTTCATTGCTATTCACGAGTGCCATGTGGTGCTAGAAAGCAGGTCCCTTCCTTCTCTTTCTTCCTGCCTCACAGCCCCTCTCAGAATGAGATCCACAAGGACTCTGGAACACTTTGACATTTTCCTGGAACTCTACTCATGTTCAGTGAAGTCCCAACCAGACTAACTCCTTCTGTTGCATTAACTTTGAAGATGTCTTAGGGGGGCAGAGTTGGGAACTATTTGGCTGTGTGTTGAGGCCATGCTTTATCAAGTATTCAGAGGCATTCAATAGAAACTGGGAAACTTACTAGGTTAGACATCTAAGGAAATCTGCATCCAATTACTAGCAGAATGTCAGAGGTCACAAGAAGACTTCCAAGAGACCACCCATGAGAAAAACACAGACCTCACGAGGTTATTTTTGAAGGAATCACTAAGCAAAAAACTAAGAAACCCTGGGAAATGGACAGAAATATATCTTGAGTTACTCCATTATTTAAAATGTCCTCATTTTAGCAAAATTATGAGACATTAAAACAACAAAGTATGGTCTATGTTCATAATAAAAGTAGCTAATAGATATCATAGGGAATCTCAGATATTGGAGTTATTAGACAAGGACTTAAAAGCTAATTTGAATATATTCAAAGAAATAAATGAAACCAAATACCTTAAGTACTGCAGGAAGCTGGGCATTGGTGTTGTATACCTGCATCTTGCTGTTCACTCCAGTAATGGAGACAGTAAGTAAAGGAGTTCAAGACCAGTCTTTGGTACATATTGAGTTTAAGGTCAGCCTGAGCACCCTGAGACCTTGTCATAACACAAAACAAAGCAAAACCAAAGAGAACAGAACAGAAATAAAGGATACCATGCATGGTAGTTTACAGCTGTAAGGCCATCCTGAGTTAGAAAATGAGATCTTAGCTAAAAATAGAGAGAGGGAGAGAGGGAGAGAGGGAGAGAGGGAGAGAGGGAGAGAGAAAACTAAAGTATACAACAATGCTTTACCCCCTAAAAGGTGGGGTGCTGATATACTCAAAGTACTTAAAACAAAAATAAAACCTAGTTATACCCAGATAAATAAACAAAAAAGACCTATTAGAATTTGTCACATGATGGATGCCTTTTCAGTTAAAGGATTAAATGGAGTCTTTTAGGCTGAAATGAAAAAAAAAAGACACTAACTTGCTATCTAAATCTGCACAAAAAATTAAGAGTACAGTACAGTACTAGTACAGTAACCATATAGATACACACATATAAGGCAGTATAACTTGACATTTAATCTGTAACTCTTCTATCACATCTGATTCAAAAAGAAACAATCCAAATCCATAATTATAACCTGTTAAAAGCCCTAATTGGTATAACAATAGTATCATAAGAATGGAGTAGGGACTAGTGATAAACTGTGGCAAAAATGTTTATATTCTTTTGTAGTTAAATATGTCTCAACTGCTGGGCCTGGTGGTGTAAGACCTATACTCAGGAGGCAGGAGCACAGGGATCCATCAAAAGTTCCAGGTTAGTTTCATCTACAGAGTAAGTTCTCGGTCAGCCTGTAAATCTCAGTGAAACAAGATTTCTAAAATAAAAAATTAGAAACATTGGGGACATAGTTCAGTGGTAGAGCATGCTTGAGGCATATATCTATAGATACAGAGGTTAAATATCTAATACGGAAAAAGCAGTTGATTTAATTGACATTTCTAAGGCAAACATTAATGAGATAAGTGAAAAATATCTAAGGGAGATGACAGATGAATTAATCTGTATACTACACAGAACTGTCTTAATACAAAAAGGCAATAGTGAGGGAAAAGAGTAACAAGAAAATCACGAGACCTATCAGAAATAAATATGAAAATTCCAGAGACAAATCCTACATTATTAGTAATCTTGTTAAATATGAGTGAATTAGTTTCTCCACTTAAAAGGAATGACTGAATTAAAAAAAAAACATAAGCAGCCAACTATTTGCTGGCTCCAAGAGATATTTTTTATATTTAGAGTCCACAAATAGGCTGAAAGTTAAAGGATAGAAAAAGGTGTAGGATGCAAACAGTAATCCAAAAGGAGGAAAAACCATTGCCATTGTAGCTGGGGAGATGGATCAGTGAATTAGAAGGCTTGCTGTAGAAATATGAGGACCTGAGTTCAAATCCTCAACACCTACATAAAAAGACCCTGTGGCCATGCATGCCTGTGACCCTAATGTTAGGGCTTAGAGACAAGCAGACCCTTGCAGCTCACTGGCCAGCCACCCTACACGAACCACTGAACTACCAGTTCAGTTGATAGAGAATGAGGCAGGAAGTGATAAAGGAAGACACCTGGTGCCCCTCCTCTGTCCTCTCTATGCAAGTGCCTGTGGTAACAGACGTGCACAGTCATGCACACTTCACACACATATACTCTACCACACTATTGTAACAATGATAAAGAAGCAAAATTTTAAATGATAAAATGCTAATCTTTTCTATCAAGAAAATGTGGCAGTTAGAACTATATACCCAACTGACACCTCAACCACCTCAAAACAAATGAAGGGACAGAATGTCACTGGGAGTATCTTTGTGTTTTTCTCCAGGAAGTACCATGTATCACAAACCAGGTGTATCAAAACTAGAAAAATGACACTGTTTTAGTATTGACATCATCTTGCTTCAGTAACTGTCATTTAGATCTCTTTTATAGTCACTAGTGGTTAACCACTCAAATGTCTTTACCATTTATTTTTGTGTGTGCGAGTGTCTGTGTGTATTTATGTTCCTGTATACCATGTGTGTGTATAGGTGTATAAATAGTTTTGTGTGGAGGTCAAAGGTCAATCTTAGGTGTTCCCTCCGCAGGCACTTAAGATTTATCATCTTGGTCTCTATCTCCAGAACCTGTGGATATGAGATACTTCTGTCATTGGGGCTTGCCATTTGGGACAGATGCCTTTTTGTGTGTTTGTTTGAAGTCAACTAATTGGACCTAATCCAAATACAAACCCATAGGGCAGAGAACCATATCCAGTTTTAATGGTGGGAGATAGAAGATAATGTCAAAGAGAGTCAAAATAAGAGAAGACTATGACGCAGCACCCTTAGCTGCATGGAGAGGATAATCTGAGAAGAAATGCTGATGTCTCTACAAGCGAAGGGAGGCAACTGGAAAGCTTAACAAAAACATTTGCCAGGAACCTTATGAACCTTATGCTGAAGGTGATGGTCTCCAGCAGAACCTCTAGAGAACCTGGTCTAGCCAGCCCAGAACACCTACGTCACGCCCTCCCAAAATTCTGACTTTCAGAATTATGAGGTCATGAATGGGAATTGTTCAACGTTGCCTAGTTACAGGTAATTTGATCCACAGCCTCTGCAACATGGTGAATCAACAGAGTGGCAGTGAGGAATTGGCCGGTTTAAACGTTCTTTCCTCTTCCATGAGCACATCAGGCAGGTTCACATCAGCTGTGAAGATATCGGGGAAAGGGGGGGCTGGGGGGGAGTGGAGGGCACTTGCTGAGCACTTTAAATCTAGTGATTTCACTAACACAGACAGAAAGGGATTTAATGGTTGGCATGCATACGATACATATTTTCTTTATTGTTTTCTTCAAACGTTTTCCACCATGGTGGAATGCTATAATGCTGTCTGGGGGATACATGGGCTAAGGCAATATTCCTGTACAAGAGCATATATGATCCATCTGCACATTTAAACTTTATTTTCACAGCAGTACAGTAATTTTACTGGACCTGTAGAATTTACAGGAATTATATATATTATATAATTTTATATATATATATATATATGAAAACATTGGCATACAGTTTTCTGTCATCAAAATATGTCCTTGGGTCAAGCACAGGTGCTCAAAACCAACTTAGTAGTCCTTGAACTGCCCTACAAAGTAGAAAAATTTTGCTCTCTGGTGGTATCTCTCCAATAGTAGCTAACTCACTCCCAAACCTTGGCATGATTCTCACCATGGCTTGCTTTGCACTGTTGACATAAATATTTACACTGGAATTTTAGTTCCTTTGTATTTTCTCAGTTTGTCTTAGGTAACACACTTTAAAACTTTGATTTGAATGAAAACAAACTTAGAACTGAAATTAAGTGTTAGCTTTCCAAATAAGACTTCGACTTCCATTTCTGAATATTCTCTCTCTCTCTCTCTCTTTCTCCCAATTTTCACTTTTAACTCCTCTCTCTCTTTTTTTCTCTTCCCCTCTCTATGTGTGTGTATTCATACATAAAGATTCTTTTTTGTATATACATTATGTTACTTATAATATTAAGTGTGATAAAGTTGAATCTTTTTTTTTTTTTTTTTTTTTGGTTTTTCGAGACAGGGTTTCTCTGTGTAGCCTTGGCTGTCCTGGAACTCACTCTGTAGACCAGGCTGGCCTCGAACTCAAAAATCCGCCTGCCTCTGCCTCCCAAGTGCTGGGATTAAAGGCGTGCGCCACCACTGCCCGGCCCAAGTTGAATCTTTATACCACTTTAATAGCAAAGGATTTAGATTGAGCATAGCAATGACTTTTACATATAGGTTTTGAGAAAATATTATTTCGTTATTAAGAGCACAGAGTCAGGACTGGAGAGATGGATTAGTGGTACAGAGCACTGATTGTTCTTCCAAAGGATCCGGGCTCAATTCGCAGCACCCAGATGACAGCTCACAACTGTCTGTAACTCCACTTTCAGGGAATCTGACACCCTCACACCAATGGACATAAAATAAAATATTTTTTAAAAGAGCATAGAGTCACCAGTAAAGCTCAAATATTTAGTATTTTCTCTTTTTATCAGCTAAGCTCAGAATTTTTCAAAGTTCAGTCCTGATACATTAGTATGAAATAGTGAGACATGTCATTTAGCAACTGTTTAATCATCCCAATGAAGAATGACCTTCTAAAGTATTTATTAGATTATGCGCCTAGCCACATGAGCTTGCATTTATACAAATATTTTGGCATGAAGTTTATGAGGCTGACCTGAGAGATAATTAGTACTATTAGTTTCCTTTTAAAGATGCCATTCTCTCACAATTTTATTTTCCTTTATTTTTTTATTACTTTTATGTGTATAGGTGTTTTGCCTGCCTGCAATATGTGTGCATGTGTGCTTAGTGCCCTCAGAGGCCAGAAAAGGGCACTGGATCCCATTGAATTGGAGTTACAGATGGTTGTGACCTGCCATGTAGGTGCTGGGAATTGAACCTGGATCCCCCAGAAGAGCAGCCAGTTAACCACTGAGCCACCATTCCAGCCCGTACATATTTATTACTTAAGCTTAACTTCTTGTCATGATTTGCTTCTACATTTATTCTTTCAGTTTTCCCTTGCTGTGCTGATTTTGGGTGTAGAAATTTTTAGGGAAGACCTCCGTAGGGCAGTTACAGGAATTGACTTGAGATAGTTAAGAAAAGAATTTCTTGCCGGGCAGTGGTGGCGCATGCCTTTAATCCTAGCATTTGGGAGGCAGAGGCAGGTGGATTTCTGAGTTCGAGGCCAGCCTGGTCTACAGAGTGAGTTCCAGGACAGCCCGGGCTACACAGAGAAACCCCGTCTCGAAAAACCAAAATAAAAATTTTTTTAAAAGAATTTCTAAGTACATAACAGGAAGTAGATTTTGTTAAAGTGTCTTATGTGTTGTACACTGTCATCTTAGGTGAACTGTCTGAGCTTCATAAGTCATATATTTTTTTCTGCATTTGATGAAGTCAGAAAGGCCTGGATTCACAATGACAATTCCCTAAGTACCAGACATTTGTGTATAAGGTAAGAAAGTGTTACATTTCCAAAAGTTTTATGTCATAAATTGTGTTTATAGTAGGTTATAGTCCAATGATTCTGAAGGCACAGAAAGTATACAATAGTGCCTGGCATCAAATTACAATAATCTGTGTGTTTATATACAACCTAGGTCTAATGTTGTCAAGTTTGAGACCAACATTGATAGCCTCTGATTTTTTGAAAGAGGAAAATGAATAGGCAGGACAATAAAACATTTCGCAGCCTGGATTTAGACCCCAGATCTGTTGGTAACCTTTGAAATCAATTTTTGTGACCTAATTAATCCTTATTAATTCTTTCTTAGAATTATAGACTTTTAGGCTTGATCCAATCAGGCACAGTTTCAATCAATGGAGTTATGAGGTAAAAAGGGATCCAGTCTAATCAATGATCAATTCAAATCAGAGATTGATCAGAACTTGCTCCTCATCAAGATTTGATTCAGCCTGATCAGTTGCCAGCCTGATCCAGGATTTATTCAGTCAGAGCTTGACCTAATCAGTGATTAATCTGATAAAAACTGTTACAAATCAGGGTTTTGATCTAAGAAACTGGCTAATCTAATAAGGGAATCGACAGTGCCTAGTTTTACTGGGGCTAATCTTTTCAGGGATTTATTCAAACTGATACTGATCTAATCTGATGTTGATCCAAATAGTGGCATATCTAATCACTGCTTTTTTGGATCAAGGGTTGCTATAATCAGTGGCTAATAGAATCAGGGCCTTGATTCAATTGATGGCTAATGATTACAAGCAATCATTCTGAGTGATGGACAGGTATATAATACATAATATAACTTAGCCAAGGATGTCATATTTCACACAAAAGTCCACCTAAGGAACATTAAATGAGATCGAAAAGTTTATGGGAATCTTGTAGTCGTAAATATATGTGTTTACAGTGTTTGTTGTACTCTCTTTTGTATGGTGACCCCGAGGAAAGTGGTCGGATAAGCCACGCTAGCACCCTGACAGGAGTCTTACTGGGGGAACCCAGGAGTCCACTGTTGTAATCAAAACTAAATACCAGAGTCTGGGGACTTTAGTCATTCCTGCAAGCAATTGTATACATTTTTTCAAGGCCTTTTTTTTTTTTTTTTTTTTTTTTTTTTTTTTTTTTTGGAAATAAAGCTTTAGGGAAAGTTTGCAGAGGGATTCCCTTATTCCTACTGGTTGTCTATGTAGTGCTATGAATCAGTAATAGAATCAGATGAATTTATACAAAGGATCAATTGAAAGTTTTGTTTCTTTTAGTTACACACACACATCTTCGATCTCTATCATCTATCCATCTATGTATGCATGCATGCATGCATCTATCTATCTATGACGCTCTGCAATGACTTTTACATGGGGATTTAGAGAAAAAGGACATTGGGTTATGAAGAGCACAGAGAGACTAGTAAAGCTCATCAACTTCAGGGATTCCCATTTACTAGAATCACTGTAGAGCAGCAATTGAGACCGATTCCTTACTACACTCAACTTGTGCTCGGATAGTCCTAAAAAGAAATGGAGACAGTTGCTGATGGCCATTTTTCAGGATACTATCTAAGCTTCCTTATTGCTTTTGGATCATTGGATTTATCCTTGACATTAACATAATCATGGTGGCCAAGGTAACCTGTCTTTATCAAAAAACATTCTGAGACTATAGCTGGTTATTCTTGATTGTCAACTTGTCTGGACAAAGAGATGCTTAAAAGACTGGTAAGGCACATCTCTGAGTATGTACGTGAGGATGTTTCCAGATAGGAAAGATCCTGAGGCCTCTGTCCTAATGAGTTGATTAATCTATTGTTAGATTCAAGATTTGAATAGATATGGGAGGTGTCATGGAAAACGGTTCTTAGTTGCAGGGAATTAATTGCTCTCTCTCTTTCTCTCTCACTGTTGTGTGTGTGTGTGTGTGTGTGTGTGTGTGTCTGTGTCTCTGAGTGTGTATGTGATGTATCTCACTCCTCTCCTCTCCTCTCTCCCTGCATCCTGCTTCCTGGATATGGGATGAACAGCTCTGCCCTATCATACCCTCCCTCTCTGCCATGTTTTACCTCAGGCACAGAAAAAAAAGAAAGAAAGAAAGAAAGAAAGAAAGAAAGAAAGAAAGAAAGAAAGAAAAGAAATCCATCACATGGGCTGTAAACTCTGAAACAGTGAGCCAAGAATAAATCCTTCCTCCTTTTAAGATGTTTTCCTTGGGTATTTTGACACTGACGAAAAACTAACCCACATACTCTTCTGCGTTCACCAGAGCGTGCACCAGCTGCTACAGCTAGTCTCTGCCTCATTGCTATTTCCGTGGCCAAGGTGGCAAGCTCACCTTGTACTCTGGGTAAGGCACCCGAGAGTTGCCTTTAGCCAATGACTGACTGGTAAGGAGTTGTGGATAAAAATCATCAGGAGTTCTTGGCTCTTCCATTAAAGTATCTTTAAAGTGTAAATTTGCCTTTTCAGCTGGTTACCATGCAGTGCTCTTTTGCTGATCTGAGTCTCATACACTAAAATACCAAGTCGAGCTGAGGCCCAACCATTTTCAAAAATAATCATATTGTCTTTGGGTAGAATAAACTTCTAACATCAATTTTAATTGTGCCCCCTATTTTAGGAAATCAATTCCTTAAAATTCCTTGCAGGGAAAAAAATCTCTTCATTTATATTTTATCTCATGTATATCTCTGTCCTATGACTTTGGTTTTCTTGATGTTAAGGATAACTATCTTGGTAGGTTTAAACTGCCATTAAAATCATTAGTGTTGCATGTTTTCTAATATTTGAAATAATTCAAATCCATTATTCATACACCTGAGTGGATCAAATGTAACTTTGTACAAGTAATCTTATAATACTAAGCCTTTTCATAAACATAAGCATGAATTATTTCATCAGTACATTCTTTCTGTCCATAATATGTCAGTATTTTAAGTATATATGCAGATTTTTCTGGCATTTTTCCTTATGATTATGTATTTCTTTAAAGAATGTATCACATTATTTCAGACTTCTCTTAATTTTATCCACTGTCATCTCCTACCTAAGTGAATCATGTCAAGTATTACATGCCACTTCTTTTGACAGTTCCCAGGTATGGGAGGTAATTTTCATGCATCCTGTCACCTTCTTCCCTCTTAGTTCTTTGATGTATTATAAGAAGTATACTACATTGACTGATGAAAAGAGACTGTGGGAGGATGCTCAAATTAAATGGTGCTTATGCTTGTCGTTCATCCCATATCAACAAAGCATCCCTAACAGCTTATGTTCTCCTCGTCTGATTACAGGGTAGGTCCATTCTCTGCTCTGTGTCTGAATAGCCTTCCCTTCAGTCTTCTCTGTCTCTTATAGGCTCTTCTGTCCTTTTTCTTGATGTATGGTTCATTGTATCCTCAGATAAATTTAACCTAAGAGTTTTGTGTGTGGAATGCTCCTGGATCTTAAAGGGAAAGTAGCCCAGTGCCACGATTTTGCAGCTGCTTCTCCCTGACTTGACCTTAGACCTTAGCTGTTCCCTGTGGCAGGGAATTTCTTCTCAGGACTCCAGTGTTTATCTCCTTGCCTCTTCCTCCCCTTCTCATCTCTACTTGCTTGCTGTGATCATCCCTTTTGGTTATCCTAACTCTGTTATAATTTCACTAATTCAGTTCTTATCACTCCAAAGCTAGTCCAGACCCATCATCAGAATATAGTATTTCACTAACTAAGAAAACTGTCTCCCTCTTGTTTCACTTGGGTTCTTCTCTTACAGAGAGGAAAGTGTCGGTAGTTAGTAAGAATTTAAGTACCATAGTTGTTCTGCTAGTTAAAAAGAAAGACAATAGGAGCTCCTTTATACTGAGACTGTTAGCACAGTTTTGGAAGGAAAAATATGGTGAATTAAGAAGTAAATCCATTCTTATGGTAACAAGGGTGGACACCATAGAAATAAGAACTACTGCTTGAAAACCAAAGATGGCACACTTCTGACTCCTTCCCGTCCCTGCTGTCAAAAGTTCTGGTGGCTTTTTCTCCCATTAGCAGGGCTCCCCTGCTGCCTGATAGGTCCAGGCCAGTGATATATTAACAGCCCATCATTAACACGTTTACCTAAAGCTGTGGAACAATCAGTTTCCCTTTCTTTGTTTAAGCTGACCAGACCAAAATTAGGGGAGGGGAACCCATCCTAGGCCACCAAAATCATTTAACTCCCTCATGGATTTAGATCCCCTCTCTGCTCTGCAGGGAGTTGTTCTCCCTCCCCTTCTTCATTTGTAATAAAGTTTGTTACATAGGTTACCTGGTTACCTGTTGCCACTTGCTATGACTGAGATTGTTGCTGTATTTTAATCTTTTAACTGTCAGAGAAGAACCTGATCAACATCCCTAGACCACAAACAATTAAATAGAAAACCAGTGATAAGCATAGGTTTTACTGAAGGCAGACCAGAGCAACCGATAACACCCTGATATCAATGTAAGGCTTCTACATGTTTTCTGGAGGAATTTGAACCTAAGTTGGGGGTGGTCAGGACCACTAAGGGAGACTTGCAAATGAGTTGAATTAGCACAGAGGTACCCTTTAGGGGTCAAACAACACTTTTGCAGAGGTTGCCTAAGACTGATGTGAAAACACAGATATTTACATTTCGATTCATAACAGTAGCAAAATTACAGTAGCAACAAAAATAATCTTATGACTGGGGGGTCACCACAACATGAGGACCTGTATTAAAGGTCACAACATTAGAAAGGCTGAGAAACACCGACTTGGCAGGATTCTTCCTTAAATTAGATTCTATAAAGACAGCAAGGGAAGCTTGAAGTCTGACCTACCTGATCAGAGGGCTCAGCTGAGACTGAGTAAAGTTCCATCCAAGAAGAATATTTTCCAGTTTTCTTTTTTCTTAATAAAATTATTTTCTCTTTTGGACATAATAAATCCACAGCTTGTTTGGGGAGCTTTTGGTCGTTAAGGTCTAGCTCAAGCAATTGTAAGCAAGTTGGTTCCTAGATTGTTTTGTTGGATGATACATGGTATCAGACATGTAAACCCAGCCTCTCTATGAAAACAAACGAAAAACAAAGTTAACAGTTGCAAGCTCAGTTTCTGAGTCCATAAGAGAAGAGTTTTAGGCTGAGCTCAAAATATCTTGAGGTGGTAGTGACATTCTGCTTAACTTCCGGGTTTGCACTTGAACGCCTTCTTTGTATTCTGATGGATTTTTTGAGCCTTTCTATAACATCAGGCCTGGGGATTGCCTGCACATAATCTGTTAAGATGAATTCCTTTAAGTTCACATTGTATCACTTAGCTTTAGCTTAGATGTTTTTGGAAAAAAAGGCTAATTCTCAGGGGTGCAAAATTAGGAGAGTTGGAGGAAGAGAAGGAAACACCGGTTTGAAAAATTGTTAACAGGAATTAGAGGAGGGAAAAATAATCAGGAACTTTCAAGGTTGTCTATAGGCTTTTCTTGTCAACTTGAACTAGCTTGATTTTGCCTGAGAAGGGAGTCTCCTTTGAGGGATTACCCAGCTCAGATGGGCATGGGGGCATCTGTGTGGAGGACTGTCTTGATAATTAACTATTGTAAAAGGGCTCAGTCCACTGTGGGGAGAACCATCCCTAGGTCAGTGGTTCTGGGTTGTATAAAAAAAGATTGCATGAATCCAAGAGTAAATGTTCCTTCTCTGTTTCTGCTTCAAGCTCCTGCTTGAGCTCCTATCCTAACTTGCCTTAATGATGATCTGTGACCTGGAAGTATATATAAGCAACAAAATTTCTCTCCTCTACTAAATTACTTGGGGTCAGAATGTTTTATCACAGTAATAAAAATGAAACTAGAACAGTGTGCCATTGAAACAAAATTTCTCCTTCTGTTATATCTCCTTTCTTTTAAATTTTGAGAATTTTATGTATTAGTACCATATTTACAGAATTACTGCACACTCTTTTCCTAATTTCTCCCATGTTCTCTTATTCCATCTCAAATTATTACTTATTCCCTAATTATTGTTACACTCACACCCTACTGAGTCCATTTAATATCGCTCTTAACCTATTAGGTAGCTCATCCCTAGAAAAATAGATTTCTCTCTCTTTCAGCACCCAGTGGTTGTCTGTAGCTCTTTTTCTATACGTGGGGCCTTTAGAAATTTCGAGCATCCGTGTTGTCAGGCTGCTTGGTGTCATTATGCACGTATTATTTAGGCCACCAAATTGTTGAGATTTCATGCCTAGAAGATTATCTCACAGGAGGTGACCTGGCCTCTGACTCATATGACCTTTACACTCCTCCTTCGACATTTCCTGAGCCTTAAGTGTATTAGTTATGTGGTAATGTATCAACTGTGGGCAGAGAACTCACAGTCACTGTTCCCTTCATTTTGATTAGTTGTGCATCTCTGAGGTTGCCTATGTCTGCTGCATAGAGAGCTTCTTTGATGAGGAGTGAGATCTCTACTCATCTGAATTGTTGGCCCTGGGTGTGTGCCCTAAGCGACTCACAAATGTTTACTGCTACTGTTTGAGGTTACCTCCCAGAATTTGAAGGTAAGACCCTATTGCTGAAGATAACACATACTTTAGACACAGGACTTGGAGAAATTCGGTTAAAACTGACCTGGAAGCCTCCTCCCTGAGAACAGGTCCTCGTATTATCAGAAGGTGCTATGTAACCTGCCAAGGGAGAAAAGTAATTATAGTCATATCCAACTGTAAAACCTACAAACTGCAGCAATTACCAACATGGCAATGCCATCCCAATGGTACAGTAGTGGCACTGTCATTTTGAGGGTACCTGACAGCTATTTAATTGAACTTAAGACCCTTCCACCTGGAGGAAATTTGTGCCTGATGCTGTAAACTTAGCTATCTGGGTCTGATGAACTATGTGTCATGAATCCTAGAAGAGAAGCTACTATATTTCTACCTCCTACATCAGGATAATTTCTAAATCTATTCTAAAAAACATACTTTTAGACCCATAGATGGCATGTATCTGTAACTCTACATTAAAGAAACCTTTTTTCCTCCTTTTGATTCTTATTTGCCAATGAGGTCTGGTTGCATTAGATTTTTGCCTGATTATTATTTAAGCCCAGTAATAATGGCAATTGACCAAGTAGGACTTTCAAAGTTAGAAAACCTTTTGTTTGGTTGGTTACTGGGGGCAAGCAGAGTCTCACTATGTAGCCCAGGCTGGAATTTAATTCACATTTGTCTTTCTTCAGCCTTCAGGGTGCAGGGATCACAGGCATGTGCCACCATTACTCAGAGCTCTTGAAATGTCCCATGAGAAATATCATATTAGAGTTTGGAGAGGTGGCTCAGATGTTAAGAATATTTGCTGCTCTTGGAGTGGACCTGGTTTCAGTTCTCCACTCCCACATGGTGGTTCATAATCTTCCAGTTCCAAGGTATTAGACTTGCTCTTCTGGCTTCTCTGGATACTGCACATATGTGGTTTATAGACATATGTGAAAGCAAAAACATTGGTACATATAAATAAATCTTTTTTAAAAATCAAATTAAACTTTTAGAATACTCTTAATAGTAAAAGGCCAAGCCAAGTATTTGCCAACGGAGTTTACTGTAGTAGCTATAGAGTGGGGCAAATATCTCTGTTGTTGAGATTTCTGTGTTTATACTGAGGTTCCTAGGAATGCCACAGAGTGACTCTCTCATGTGTAATGTAGGAACCTCATAAATCAGGTGCCATCCTAATACTCCAAGAGAGCATTTATAAATATTGGTTCTGTAAAATCTACTTTAGTTTCTTGAATCTGTTTTATCATATCTGGTGCGACACACATAATTTTTTTAATATGATATTCAACCAAAGCCTTAACAATACAATTAATGTCTTCAATCATGTCCTATTATAACAGATTCTTATTGAAGCTTAATTTTCTAGAAAATTAGAACTTAAAATTCTAGAGGAAACAGATAGGGAGAGAAAGGAATATTTAATTTTCACATGCAAAGCTATACCTTACCAAATTCTAGGTATTATAGACAGCTTGAGAAGAAAGTGAGAATTTTTGATTTGTGGGGAAAAGACTTAACAGAGCAGCAAGATTTCAAGTAGGAAGGCCATAAACACTCTGGTCATTGTCTTCAGAATCCGTTACTTAGTCCCATGTTACTAACCCCGGTTCTGCTTGTTTTAGGTAAGCCATTTTTTAAGCTTTGAGCTTTTGTTTGTTTTTAACTAGTGTTCTGGGAATTTTTGCACAGATTTGTTTTGATGATCAGAGACCTGTATTTCATAACACTTCTTAGAGGTCTTTCCCTTGAAATTTTTTGAAGATGAAGCACTTTTGGATACTAGCTCATTTTGAACTTGAGAAAAAAATCAGAGGAAAACAAGAACAGTCATTGAATGATAAAGGATTCCAAAGCAGGAACTGGGAAAATCATTCAGAGGCTAGGAGTACTGATTCCTCCTCCAGAGGACCAGGGTTTGGTCCCTAGTACCCATGTTAAGTGACTCACAATTGCCTGTAAATCCATTTCAAGGTGATCTAATACCCTTATCTGAGGGAACCTTGACACAACAACATGGACAGTCTCCTTCTAAACTGAAATTATTAATCCCTTATTAGTTTGCTTCCCAGTAGTCATCTCTTATATCTTGTTTTTGGGCACATCCTGGAAAATGATTTTCCCTGACAGGTGAACCCAGTAGGTAACAAACATCATGAAGTTTGACAGCTGCTGGACTGCTGCCCTTTTTAGATTGGCTAAAGCTCGTCATGTAAATGACAATGTCAGTAGGTCTTTTTGGAGTGCTATGTTTCCTGGCTGAACAAGGTCAAGGTGAGAATTCTGGCTGTGGGTTTGTAGAGTTTCTTTTAAATTATTAGGTGTTTTGTTTTATGGCTATATTTCCCTTCTGGTGTATTAAGACCATTTAGGCAGCTCAAATTAATCCTTCTCTTTACTGTTAAAGTCAATCAAACATACTTACAGTCTCAAGGAAAGGTCTCAGTGCCTTTAATTTTTCCTCTTCAAGTTGTATTCTCTGCTGGGATGGGCCAGGGCCTTGGTGACCATGTGTCTTCTCTCTGCAGTGACCAGGGAGAAGGAATACTTGCTAGAGTCCAACTTATGTGCTTTCCACAGACCCTCTGATCAAGGGAGCAGACAACATATAGAGTTGTTGGACCCTTTTAGAAATGCCCCATCACCTCCTAAGTTCTAGATAACATTGGGGGAGGGGGCACCAAATTATGGGTTGTCTTCTTTATCCTCTCATTCTTTGGCTCAGTGCTCCAAGGTTGGTCTGCTGTTTCACCCAACTTGTAGGAAATAACCAATTTTTGTTTTAATTTTTGTGTAACATTTGACAAAGCTCAGGGAAAAAAATGAACAGATTTTTAAAATAAATTCTGATTTTGTAAACACTCAGTTTCCCAAGCAGTGAAAATCATTGAAAGCTTAGCAGAAAACAACTATATTAAAAAATATTTTTTGTTGGAAATGTTTACGAACCACAGACCAATACCAATAAGAGAACCTCATTGTCTTAAACAGAAGACTAGAATTTAGTTCTTTATAAAACTGAATATTAATAAAATCAGAATTTATTTTATTTTTTTTTCTTTTCTTTTTTAATTTTATTTTTTTTTGCTTATTCACTTTATAACCCGTCCCAGTCACCCCCTCACACAATCCTTCCCCATCTCTTCTTTTCTGAGTACCCCCTCCTCCTGTATCCCCCACCCTGCCACTTTAATTTAAAAGCCGATCCTTTTGTCCCCTTCAACCATCATATATGTGCCATGTTTACGTTTCATCCTCTACAGTTTTTTTTACTTACTTGGAAAGCCTTGTCTGTATCAGCTCCTGTTGATACTTGGTCTCACATGAGTCTGAAAATTATAGAAAGTTATATTTCAGGAAGAGCAAAGCTTCCAATGACATTGCACAGTGAATTCATCTTATGTAAGCAAAAATACTGAAGTAAAGGACAATATATAGCTGAACATCTTTATAAGTTACCCCTATACTCGTGGTTTTGGATATAATGGCATCTGATCTCCTGAAGAACTGAGAGACATAGCAAAAGAGCTACACATATTCTACTTGGGGTAGAATATGAGTATCCACTGGTGATGACTGGACAACAGACTTCCTATTGGTTCTAGTCAAGGCAAGGTAACCTCCTAGCATTTGAATTTCTTATAATATTTTCAGAGAGATAAACAGGGTTAGATAGGATTTTTTTTCTTGTTCCCAACATTGAAAAATAAGCCCATTCTGTGTTTTGAGAAGCTAGGATGTCGCTGCCTAAAGTTAATAACTGTCAAATGGTTTGTTCTGCACTAGTCCATTTTCATCTCAATGTAATCATTCTTTGTAACCAGGGGCAAAAATGAAACAAAACAACACATGCACAGTTCTACAAAACAAACAGCAATACTAAAATTAACAATACAATATTATGTGTATGTGTGTGTGTGTGTGTGTGTGTGTGTGTGTGTGTGTGTGTGGTGTGCCATAGGTAGGAGTTCTTTTAGAGGTCAGAAGAAAGTGTTTGGACCCTTAGGACTGGAATTACAGATGGTTATGAGTAACCTTGTGGATTTTTGTATTGAACCCGGTCCTATGGAAGAGTAGCCAGAGTTCATAGCGGCATAGCCATCTCTTCAGCCTTTCTTATTTTATTTTTATCATTATTTTTAGAACTTCTTATGCTTAATTTTTATTTTATATTAAAAATGTAATTACATCATTGTTTATCTTTTTCCTCTCTCCAGCATCTTCCATGTACTCCTTGCTCTTTCTCAAGTTCATGATTACCTTTTCTTTATATAGCCTGCCTCCTCTGTATCTCTCTCTCTCATATATATATATATATATATATATATATATATGTTACCTTTCATTAGCTAAGTTTATTTTTGTAGTTATTATAAAGAACTATATAGAATCCCAATTGTTCAAAGTCATGAAAATAAGTAACTGTTGTATGTTCAGCCATAAATGATACATCTATATCACCCCATCAAAGGCTCAAGGAACATCACAGGAAAGTAGAAAGATTATAAGTGAGGAGGAAGAGATAGAATACACACACACACAATTATAGGGTGAGGCTACACTTGTAAAGTCTCAGTAACATGGCTGCCTAAAGAAGACTACAGTAGCATGCTAACATGGAAGGTAGAAATGTCAGGGGTTCCAGTGTTAAGTAAAGTGACTAAGAAATGCTGAGAATGGGAGAAATATTCTTTCCCCTGGGAAGAACCCTCCAATCAATTATTCAATACCACGAGATCAGTTCTAATATCATACATATACATCATATTATATGGGGTTTGAGTGAGAATGCCCCCTCCCATAGACACATATGCTTGAATATTGATCCCTAGTTGGTGGAACTGTTTGGGCAGGACTAGGAGGTATGTTACTGGGGGTAGACTTTGAGGTTTCAAATTCCCATACCATTCCCAGTTAGTGTTCTCTGTCTCTCTGTCTCTTTCTGTCTCTGTCTGTCTTTGTCTGTCTGTCTGTTTCTATCTGTCTTTCTGTTTGTCTTGGTCTCTCTCTCTCTCTCTCTCTCTCTCTCTCTCTCTCTCTCTCTCTGCTTCCTGCTTGTGGGTTTTGTGGGTAAGATGTAACTTCTCAGGTAGTGTCCCAGTACCATGCCTGTCTGCCTGCTGCCAATGCTCTCTTGCCATGATGGTTATGGGTTCACCCTCTGAAACTCTAAGCCTCCATTAATTTTTTATCTATAAGTTGCCTTGGTTATGGTCAGAATAGTGGAAAAGGAACTAAGAAGTTGGTACCTGGAGTGTGGTATTGCTGTGATAGGCCTGTCCATGCTGTGTATTTTGAGGAATGTAGTAGACTTGAGAAGTTTTGACTAGGAAGGCAGTTGAATGTTGTAAGTAGGGCTCAGTGGGCCATTCTAGTGAGGCCTGGAAGACAGTAGGGTTGAGAGCAATCTGTACTATGCAGGTCCAGCCCAAGAGGTTTCAGAGGGGAACAATATTATCAATTGTACTAGATACAATTCATGTGCTATTTTAGAAAAATGTGTGGCTAGTTTTTTGCACATGACCTAAGAATCTACCAGAGGCTAAATAGAGTAGTGTGGTTCTATTTTTTTTTCTTTTTTTGTAGAGGAGAGACAACCAAAGTTGATTCTGTTGTGTGTTTGTTAATGATCATTCTTATGTAGAATTATAATGAAAAAGAGCAAGTGGGGCAAAAAGTAATACAAAAATGCACAAACAGACCTAGTCAATTTAATGTTGGAGCCTTGGTTTGTCCTGAAAAGGATAAAGAGAAACGGAATAAAGAGAGTAGTGCCCTCTGGGTAAGATCCCACCTAGCTAATCCTACAACTTGTGAAAAGAGAAGGCCTATGAAATTATCTGTCCCTAAAGAATAATAACAAAGGAAAGCTTGTACAAATGAATTTAAGGTTCCATTCTAAACAAATGGCAGCTTTGGTTTCATCCTCGTGTTTTCTGGCTTTAGAATGATGAAGGATACAGAAGTAAAGGGGTTATGGAATTTTCCTCCAAGGTTAAGGAAGGTCACTTAGGCTAGAGATGTGGCAGGGGAGGCTCCTGTATAGAGGAAAGGGGAGGCTATTGTGTGACACTGTGAATGTTAAGCCTGGATTGTGTTGGAGACCCTAAAATGTTGATGTCAGACCTGTGGTTATCTTCCAAGAGAACTGCAGAGTGGAACTAAGAGAATTATGTTGATCTGAGCAAATCACAAACAGCTGAGTCATCTAAGCCTTTCGGCATCAGAGATTCAGGATTTGGAGTTTGTTCTGCTGGGCCTTGGGTATATTTTGATGGAGTATTTCCTCATGATGTCCCCTTTTATCTATCTGGAATGGTAATATATATTCTGTGCCATTGTATGTTGGAATGTGTAATTTGTGTTTTGCTTTTGATTTAATGGTTAATAAATTGCTTTGAGTCTCAGAAGAAACTGAACTTTTAAACAATTTTGATACTGAAAGACTAAGGGAACTTTTGAAATTGGAATACGTGCATTTTGCATTAGGATATAACCACAAGCCTATGTCCAGGGAATGAAATGTTATATTTTGAATGAGAATGAAGACCAAAAGAGTCTTATGTTTGAGTAATTGGTTCCCAGTTGCTGAAACTGTTTGCGAAGGATTAGGAGGTGTGGTCCTATTGGAGGAGATTTGTCACTGAGGTTAGGCTCTCTCTTTGCCCACTGCTTATGGATCAGATGTAAGCTCTAGCTAGTGTTCCAACGTATCCTTGCTGCAATTCTATTGTTACCAGGTTTCTACCTTCAATTCCTCCTGTCTTGGTTTCCCTCAGTAAACTGTGAGCTACCATATGTAAGCCAAGTGATTCCTTCCCAAACTCAATTTACTTTTGATCAGGGTACAGCAATGGGATTCTAAGAAAGTAGCCCAGGGTGGTCTCAAATTTATAACAATCTGCCTACCTCTGCCTGTCGAGTGCTAATATTATAGGCATGAATCAACACACCTGGTTCTAGAAAGGGAATTTTAATGAATGCACATCTATTGTTATATTTGAGTTGGGAATAATTTCCTTTATTTAAAGAATGATCCATTATGTAAGCTACAATGAAATAGTGCTTTTCCATTACAATAAAATAGTGATTCTTCATTTGTTAACAATAGTCTCATTTTTAGAACTATGGTGAAGGAAGATCATTTATATATAATTTTTTTCACAAATGGTTTTATTGTAATTCTGAATATCTGCTTCTTTCTAGAGAAGTATAACATCTTAGGAGATCAGTACATTAAAATTAATTAATTTTCTATTTTTAAAGAAAATTGGATAATTTGTAGTTTCTTGGTATAAAATTTATAAATAATCCTTTTTATCATAGTAATATGATTTTTTGGAGACAGTGTCTTACTCTATTGCCTCAGCTGATCTAGATTGGCATCAAACTTAAAATAATCTTTCTGACTAAGCCTTCTGAGTGCTGGGTTATGTGTGAGACGCTGTGCCCAGTGGTTAATTTTTTTAAATGTAGCTTTACTGTTATAATCTATGTTCAAAGTGTCACTAAATTAAACTATTTACTGCATAAGGTTTCTATTGGATGTATGCAATTATTTATTACCATAAATAAGACATTTCTGCTTTTCCTTAATGTCTATGACCAATTCATGGTCAATGCCTTTCCCCTAGATCTAGGTAATCACTGATTTTCTTTCTTTCTTTCAGAAGAGGGTGCTCATTTTTAGATTGTTTTTATGCTTATAATTATACTATATGTGGCTTTGTCTATGAGAATAAATAACCATAAATATTTAGAAGATAGTTCTGCTATGTCAGTTTACTTGAAACATCAGCAATAAGTTTTCTGCCTGGTCTTGTAACCTCTCCAGACCTTGAGTGTTAGCTGGACATACAGTATCTGATATGAATTGACTCTACCCCTCCATGGAAGAAGCCTCAAATCCAATTATAGGAAAGTTGTTTATCCCCACAACATCATGCCATTATTGCACAGGTTGACATATCTTCCCATTCACAGTTAGCTAAGACAATGATTCCTTTCTCCCTCCGCACCCTCTGGTGGTTCAGATGCTAGCCAGAATGAAGGAAGTTTCCAGCTCAGTTCCAGCCTGCTTTCTTACAGCCAAGGGTGTGTAGTATATTTTGTAATATGATCTTATCTTCGAGTTCTGCTAGGCAGCCAACAGTCTTGATAAGAGCTCATTTTACTGGAGGCTTCTAGACCCACCATGAGGCACTCCTGTGGAGTATCTCATACTTGGAACTGTTAACCATTCCCCAATCCAGAACACATGTTCTCCCTACCTAAACCTTTCCACCTATAGTATCATCTCTTTTTATTTTCCTTTATTGTTGTTCTACTATGTTCCTTCATCCAATGTAACCCCTCCCCATCTCCCTTAACTTTTTTCCCTGGCTTCCATCATGTTCAACATGAAACAAGCATTCCATGTTCAACAAGAAGAAACTTAAGGAGTAGAAGCCAATATCCACACAGGGGAAAGAATATGTGGGGTCTCTCTCTCTCTCTCTCTCTCTCTCTCTCTCTCTGTATGTGTGTGTTGTGTTTGTATTTTCAGTTCCATCCATTTCCCTCAAATTTAATAATTTCATTTTTTTCTTTTCAGCTGGATAAAATTCCATTTGTATATGTACTACATTTTGCTTATCCATAATTACTTAATGGACATTAGGTTGCTTTATTTCCTATCTATTGTAAGAGGGTAGTAGTGGACATGGGTGTGCTGTATCCCTGTTTTTAGGGTAGGAGTTTCTTTGAATATGAGTCTTATATAGTGTCATATAATAATTATGTAGTGTTATATAATTTCATATGGCAGTTCTAATTTAGTTCCTTTGAGAAATCTAAGAATGATTTCCAAAGTGGCTGGATTACTTTACTCTTCACCAACAGTATGTAGGTTTCAATTTGAACTTTCAAATGGCTAAGGAAGTTGAACAGAAACTGTTCCCAGCTATTTGTATTTCCTCCTCTGAGATCTCTCTCTGTTTAGTTCTGTAGCACATTTTAAAAGTGTTTGTTTGTTGTGGTTTTCATGGCGCTTACTTTTTTGAGTTTCTTTGTGTATTATTGCCATATTCATCTGGATGTACACCTGAAATTTTTTCTTATTTAGAATTTTTCTTATAGCAATTTTTTTACAAAGCAAGTAAATTTGTCTACTTTGTTAGTTGTCTAATATCGACACATAGCACTGATCTCAACCTCACTTTAGAATCAGTTTTTTGATCTGTAAGAACAGGTCATCCCAGTTAGTCTATGGAAGGTTAGTGTTGGCTGTTAACTTGATGGGACCTGGAATCAAATGGGAGACAAACATTCAGGCCCCCTATGGGGGACTACTTAGGTAAGGGTAGCTTTTATACTGGCTGTGAGGGGTTATCTCGATTAGGTTAACTGATGTGGGAGGAGCCACTCTAAAAGTAAGCAGTGCCATTCCCTAGGATTGAGTCCTAAACTGCTTCCTGACTACGGACACAATGTGATCAGCTGCTTCCCAACTCCTGCCTTGACGTTTTCCTACAATGATGGACGGTCCTCCAAACTGTGAGCCAAAAAGAAACTTTTCCTTCTTTACTTTTGCAACTGTACACACAAAACCCCTCCTTCCTTGCTTCTGTCAGGGTATTTTATCACTGTAAAAGAAAAAAAGTAACTGAAACACTGTACTAAATAGAAATACTTATTCCCTCATTCTATAACACCTTTCTGAGGCAGTCACTGTTGTGATCCTTTCTTTTTTTAACAGACGAGGAAAGAGATGGAAGATTAAATAGCAGTCCAAAGTCAGACATGGTTGATGGCAGAGAAAATGCAGGTGACCCTTCATTTAAATACCACACTGTAGTTACTGCTAGGCTCTATTCATGAAAGTTATTTTTGTAAGCAGATTTTACCTTGATTAATAATTGTTAGTTCACAGCATTTGAGATATTGTCCAACATATTTGATGATAAGGGTAATAAATTTATTGTCATTGAGGATACTTCTAAAATAAATGATTGCTTCATATTGTATTCCTTGGTTATACAGTAGCAAGTGTCTTTTACATATTATTGAAAATATTACAGAAGATGTCAGAATGTGATATTTAGTCTGACCTTTCCCATTTATAAGGATGTTCCTTTAGGCCTTCAAGCTATTTGGCCATTTGAGACCTTGTTTGAAGATATAAATGTCACAGGGTGAAAGCTGTCTTTATCACAAATACCTCATTTGTTAATTTGAATTTAGCTTTATTGACATAAGCTAGAAGAATATATGACTCGGGTAAAAAGCAAACATATTGGAAAGGACAAATATTACAAAGAAAGCCTATAGTTATTCATAGTTTCTGCCATACTTCCCCCTTTCTTCTCAAGTCCAATTGTTCTGACAGCTAGGAGTTTGAAGCCTGTTTTCTGACACTTCAGAAATGATATTTATTATCCTTTTCCTAAGCTGACCTAGTCTAGTATATTTCTCCCCCTTTCCCACTAATTACAATCATAACATTGCCCAGTTATGTATTCTGTGCGTTTTTCCCTTGAAGTTACATCTACAAATGGCGGAACTTTTGGAAGACTTTGGAATAATTTAATGAGTACCTAATATAAAGTAAGGAATCTGAAAAAGTGATCTTAGGTAGAATAACATCTGATTTCTTTGCATTTACTTTGGATACCACTCTATGTTGCTTGAAAGAGTATCCTCAGGTTTGAGTTTGAAAGAGTATATTAGTAGAGGGAACTTGAGGTGAAATAATTGAGTTTATTTATATTATTTGATTTAGGGCATATTGTTTCATTAAGAAGTTTTTATCTAAAATATATTTTCATGGTTCTAAATAGTTTCATCTGAAGATTACATGGGTAACTCTGTGATAGTTCAAAGAAACAAAACCAAGCCAGTAACATCTGCTAATAATTGGGAACTTTCGTGTTTCTAGCCCTGGCCTTTCATTTCTTATGTGGAGCAATACCTTTCAGTTTTACTTTCTCCATTTATCTAAAAGAGGTTAGGAAACAAAAGGGCCTTTCACCAGTTAAAATTCTTCTTTTGTCTCTATTCCTGTTGTTGTTTTCTTAATTTTTTTCAGTGTACTTTTAAAAATTATTTTTACTTTATGCAGGTGGATGTTTTGCCTGCATGTACATGTCTGGTGCCTAATTTGAAAAAGAAGAACACCTTGTGGGATGACTCAAATAATGTGTACTAAATTTTAGAAACTCCAATTGTAATACATTTCCCATAATGTAGTCGGGTCCTACTATGTAAGAGAAATGTCTCTGGTTCATGTATGTATTTTCAAGTTATGTATGTTTAAATGCCCTTCTGTTTCTTACCGGAACCCTTCCTTCTACAGATAAAAAAGGTTTTGGCAGAACAGACGATGGACGGAGCTCACATCCTTTCATGTGTAGGCAAGTTCTTCAACACTCCTTCAGTTCACAGCCTTGCCCCTGCTTAAAAGAGTCTCTGTCTCTTTAAGAGGGTTCTCACTTAACAAAAGTCCATTACTCACATTTAAAATATTAAGCCCAGCAACCCTAGGCAAGTCAAATGTTATCATTCTATTTTGTTTCTCATATACTAATATTCATACTTTTCGAGGTGCATTTTAGTGAAACCTGCTGTTTTCGCTCACATTTTGCAGTGACTAATTGGAGAGTGGCCTTAGTCTGTCTGCTCTGGTAGATGGTAGAGTCATGATGGCACATCACCTTGGTGGGAAAAAGAACATTTGTGAGATTGAATATCTCCAGTGGAAAAAGTTCTGCAGTGCTAAGTCAGGATCATTCATTTCTCTGACACATTATTGCCCTCTTTAACATAGGCCCATTTTTTCCATAGTATGTGTTTCTGAGTTTCTGCCTGAGAATATTTTCTACCTGTTGCAAGTATGCTTTGACAGGTGAAAACTAGCTCATGGACTTAAAGTCTGCAGACCTATTGTGGGCAGAGTCTTGTTACATAAATACCCCCATCCTAATTTTTTAGTTGAAATAATTATGAGTTGTGCAAATTCAGATGGTCTCAATGGAATTGTCCCTCAACTGCCCGTCACAGGAGGCTGCTCACAAGGGCGCCTTGTATTTCTTCCACCTTTGACAATCAGTGGTGCTCTCTGGGATATTTGTCACTTGCACTTAAACCCTGCTCTTGAAACCTACTTATGGGCCATCTTGAGCTAAAATACACAGCCTGAAAGATATAGTTCTGTCTTTTATATTCATGTGTAAGCTATCCCCACCAATACACTTTGCTCAATGTAGCATTAATACTACATTTTAATCAAGGACTGATTACTGTTCCCATGGTAGCACCTGGAGCTCGCTGCCAGTAGTGTCCAAGTAAAGGTTTAACAGCTAGCTCCAGGAAAAAGTTATCCTCATTTAGTGCTTTTGCTGATGCCTGTGCTGTACATTCTCCTACAGTAGGTGATTTTAAGCTACCAATATGCTGTCACTGGATACCAGGCTGAGAACAAATATGCACAGTAGACTCCCATGCATCTGTATAACCCGGCTTTAGTATATTTTCTAGTTTCCTTGTTGTTGCTGTGGGAACACCTTTGGGCAAAAGAAACTTAAGGGAGACAATGGTTTTGTTTCATCTTACAGGTTACAGAACATTATTTGAGGGAAGTAAGAGCAGGAAGTTGAAACAGAAACCATGGAGGAATGTTGCATGTTGCCTCTCTCACAGACTCTTGCTTAACTAGCTTTCTTATATAACTCTCAGACCACCTGCCCAAGGGATGTCTGCCCACAGTGGCTTTAGCCCTCATATAACAATTAATAATCAAGGGAATGCCCCACAGATAGAGCTACAGGCCAATCTGAACCCCCCTTCTCAGTTACTCTAGGCTCTGTCAAGCTGGCAGCTCAAGCTAATGAGGATACCACCATGCTCAAGGAGTGAACTGTTGCAAAAATGGGGAGTTGCGCTGGTGAATATGACAGAATTTTCTCATATTGTAGCATACATATAAGCTAATCATATTTTCTTATGCTTGAAATGTGGACTCTTGAGGGACAGGGTGAGAAAAAAGTCTAATTTAGTAGCATAGAGTTTGGGACACCCTGGATCCAGTATTTTAAAGTTATCTCACTGGGCCAAGGGTGACAAGAAGCAGAATTTAGGTCACATGGGACTGCAAAGGATATGAGTTTTCTAGGGTCAGTGGTAATGGTGAAACATGTTTTGGAAGGGTAGGGAATGGGGTTAATTCAGGGAAATTGTTGCTAAATGCCTTATTACAACGGTTTTCTGGACTCGTGATTGCAACCCCTTTGAGGTCAAACGACCCTTTCACAGGGTCACAGATCAGTTACCTTGCAATCAGATTCATAACAGTAAGCAAAATTACAGGTTATGCAGTACAATGAAAATAAGTTATGGTTGGGGTTCACCAAAAGCATGAGGAAACTGTATTAGAAAGTCACAGCATTAGGAAGGTTGAGAAGGCCACCTGCCTATACTGGGTTGTTTTTTTTTTTGCTCTTTCCCCTTTCAACAAATACTTGCTGATTTCATCTGCAATGCCTGGATAAATTTGTGTTCAGTCCTTGTGGACTCAACATTTATTAAAACAGCCCTGCCTTTATCCAGTCCTTATTCCTAAACCCAGAGAGTGAAGATGCTAAATAACTGACTACATATGTTAGGTATTAACTCAAGAGGAGAGATGGTGATTTTTTAAAAGGAAAGCTCACTGGGAACATTAGAGAAAGGATCAGATTTCAGGGAAGCAAAGAGACTTGCAGAACAAGGTTTAAAGCAAGAACTGAAAATATAACAGTATAGAGAAAATTGAGGGGAAAATTGACCTCTTAGAAACAAAGACTAATGCTATATATGAAATTACAATGGTCATTTAATTGTTATTTGAGGTGAGATGGATTTGGGCAGTGAGAGATGAAGAATCAGTGAAAGTGTTTAACAGGAAAGATTAGTTTGGTATTAAAATGATCATTGTGATTTTAGAGTAAGCAAGAAACCAGGCTCATACTCAAACAGGACAGTTGACTCTCCTATAATTAGGTAATCATTTTCAATATTTCCATAACAAATACTCTGATGGTTTAGTTTGCCAATCTGGTTGTTTGATTCAGTAATAAATATAACCGATGGTAATTTGAATCCTTAGCAATCTAATTTCCAATATTTATACCACTATAATACTTATGAAATAGTAGAATGTATACACTAAAACACAGTTATAACTATAAACTATAAGAATGTCAGGGGCATGTATTAACACTCTCAAATATGTGAAGATCCTATATTCTTCCTTAGTTTGCTAAATGTCTAAAGTACAGAGAAATCAATTGCCCTATTTTACATAGTTGACAGTCAAGAGAGTTCAAATTCAAACCCAAGCTGTCATTTACTGCTGCATCAGTATTATCCTGTGCTCTAATTACTTCCTGTAGTTTATCATCTGCATAAGAATTAATTGGGGCAAGTCAATTCAATTCCCTCATCGAAATGTGAATTGCCAGTTTGACCATTTTGTTTGATACATTTAACACTTGATAATAGTAATTGAACTTTTTATTTAGACAATCAGAATCATAGCGTTATGTGTTCTTTATTTTTTTATCTCGTTTATTTAATTAACAAGCATCCGTGTATTTTTATGTATTTTGTATTTTTATTTGCTTTGTATGTTTTTCCCCTCTGAGGTGCTGCAGCTTGAAGCCAGGGCCTCATGCATGATCAGCAAGTGCTTTACCAAAGAACTACAACCCTCAGTTGCAGGTATTGTTATAAATGCGTCAGAAACACTAAATGATTCCAATCCAAGGAGATCTATAGCATCATTTCCTGCACTTTGCAGGTGAACAAAGTAAGGTACCAAAGGCTTGACCATGCCTGAGGTATCCTGAGCGCGGTGGGGTATACCTGTAATTCCTCCAACACTTAGGGAGGCTGAGTCAGGAAGATTAGGAATTGAAGACTAGTCTCACTACAAAGTTAGTCTGAGACCAGGCTGGGCATTATGACACATTGTCTTAAAACAAACAAAATCAATACATAAATATAACAAACCAAAATCCAACAAAAACAAAAGAAGAGTGAAGGCAAACAGCTACAGAGCACCTGGGATGGATGCATACCAAAGCAAACTGGCTACAGAGTATGTTTCTCACCTCTTGGCTGTAATCTCTTTCTTACCTAGAATTACTGTAGTCTCAGGAAAGTCTGATTTGCTAATGATGAGAGTGTTCCTCTTTTAACACTGATCACAATTTCCCTAATCTTTCCTTAGAGTACATTATGGTTTCTATGTGCACTTATATATCTAAGTGTTAAACATAAATTACACAAAAGTTAGGTCATTAGTCTATAGATATTTTTCACTTTTCTGATATATAATATATAATTAGTATAAAGCAAGTGCCTATAATTAGTGTATCACATATATATGTGTGTGTGTATAACTTGATACATGTTATGATATACATGTATATAATATATATGTTGTGTGTGTGTGTGTGGTAATAATATCACAGTCCAGTCAATGAAACCATATCCATCATCTTTAAAAGTTTGTTTCTCTTTAATTTTTCTTTTTTGGTGGCATAGACATTTAAAATGGCACATGCCCTTGAGAATGCTTAAGTGCATGTACTATTAAGTGCTGGGTATTTATAAATAAAAGAGGTTCAATCCCACATCTGGGAGGTAAAAATTCCAAATGCAGTACACTGATTCTACTGGGGGCACTTATTGTTTTATTGTCTTTGTTTTCTTTGTTTGTTTTAAAGATTTAGTGGTGTGTGTGTGTGTGTGTGTGTGTGTGTACCTAAGTGTATCTATGTGCCTCACATGTTTGTAGTGCCCTTAGAGGCCACAATAAGTGTCAGGTCCTCCGGAGCTAGAGTTATAGGCTGTGAGGCACCCAAAATGGATGCTCAGAACCAAACTGAAGTTCTCTGGAAGAGCAGCAAGTGCTCTGAACCACTGAGCCAACTCTAATCCCCACCTAAGGCATTCTTAACTGTATCTCCTAGTGAGTGATGGCATCACAGTGGCAGGGTGATCCGTTACATCCAAATACCAGAGTGAGGGGAGGAGCCAAGCTAGATATTTTATATCAATTTCTTATAAGGACAAACTCTGGGTTCCAGGGCAACTACCTTAATCTCCTCTGAGGGCAGAGCTTACTGTGACCTAAAGATTTCCCATTAGGTGCCATCTCTCTTTGGCTCCTTTTAAAATTCTCTTCTAATATATTACATCCCAACTGCAGTTTTTCATCCCACCCCTGCCCCCCCCAGTCTTCTTCCCATCTCCCATCTTCTCTCTCCCCCAGATCCCCCTTTCACCTCCCCTCAGAAAAGAGCAGTCTCCCAGAGACATCAACCACACAAAACATAACCAGCTACAATAAGACCAGGCACATAAACATTACATCAAGGCTAGATAAGACAACCCAGTAGGGAGGCAAGGGTCCCATATGTAGGCAAAAGAGTCAGGAATAGCCCCTACTCCAACTGTTTAGGAGTCCCATAGGAACAACAAGGTACTCATAGGCACCATCTCTTAAAGGCTCCACCATTTCTGCATCACTGAACAAACGACCAGATCCAGCATATGAACCCATACGGCAGTGGTTCTCAACCTCCAAACGCTTCCAGCCTTTAATAGAGTTCTTCATGTTGTGGTGACTCCCCTAACCATAAAATTATTTCACTGCTCCTTCATAACTGTAATTCTGCTGTACTTATGAATTATAACGAAAATATTTTTAGAGATAGAGGTTTGCCAAAGAGGTCATGATCCACAGGTTCAGAACTATTGCCTTAGGGGACAAACTCAAACCATTTTTAAATATTATACACTAAATACCTGATTGTTAACTATATCTATACTGCAAAAGTTTATTTCATTGTATATTCAGCATTTATATTTTTTTTTAGTTTGCTTTTTGAGAATTTAACACATCCACAAATATATTTTTGTATATTTGTATATTTGATCAATACAAACTTATCATATCTAACCCCTCCTCCTGGGCTCCCTCTACCCTGAAAGTTCATGTCCTTTCATTATTTTTTAAACCTACTGAGATTAATTATTGCTGCCAATGTGTGCTTAGATATGAATATATCTACTGGAGGATGGCAAACCTACCAGAGGCCATGGCCTTGAAGAAAATTGATTATTTTTCCTCCAGCATCTATTAGCTGCTTATAGTGTCTCAGTTAGGGGTGGGGCCTCATGAGATCTTCCCCTATTCATACTGGCATGTTGGGACATTTAATATGAACATTTAACATAAATAAAACCTCTTTTATTTATAAGTACCCAGCCTCAGGAAATTCATTATAGTTACCAAAAGCAAACTAATACATGCTCTTAAACATTTTTCTAGGGAACATGCTATGTGCTTACATTTGTCCCTATACATACTGGAATGTTGACTGGACAGGAATGTTGACTAGCTTAATCAGTCAACATTTATATTTAACTTCCCTTGGCCTTAGAATGGCAGAGCCATCACAGATGTTCCATAACTTACTTGCTGATCGATGGGTATAGCTTTATCTTCCATGCTGGAACATTTTTAAGCCCTACATAATCCAGAGCCTAACATATGAAGAGCAACCTTGTATTTCAAATAGTTAAATATTTTAAAATACAAGTTGCAATCCTTGTAGGGTATGGTGATACATAAGTTGCATTTGTTGTGGGGTATGGTGATACATGGATAGGATTATAGCACTTGAGAGTTCAAGACCAGCCTCAGCTACATAGTGAGTTCAATGCCAGCTTGGTCTACTTGAAACTGTGTGTTTAGAAGAAGTGAACAAAAATTACATGAAAGTTTTCACATATTAAGACACAGGAGTCATCCCTCCACATCTGACTTCTAGTCTGCTTTACTTCACTAATTGAAACTCCGGGTATTTCCAAAATAACAAGAATATTTGACAGAGAATTGTAGAGTGAATATCTCTGGTTGAACTTCAGCTTGGGAAAATTCAGGCTTTTAAATGTTATCAGAAAAGACGGCATGAGTCAGGGAACATATCTTATTGTCATAGGTGACTAATGCTTCACAGATATGTGATGGTTTGCTGATTTCAATGACAAAGAATGCCTTTGCTCCCATTTCCGAGTTTGAATACATTTCTTAAAGTCCTTGACTTAAGTGAGAACCTCCTTGATTATATAACTACTGCTATTATGGAAACGACTTTTGGAATGTCCTTTGCTTTTCTGTGGTTAATTTTGAAATAGAAAACGTGAGTGTCTTGAGTCAAAGATCATTTAAATCTTTTGAGGGAAAGCAAACTTTTTCAACCAAGATCTCCTGGATCATTTCACTATTGTGCAAAAGTTACTGAGTGTCAATAAAACATTAGCATTTGGCATTAGAAGATGAAGAGACCATGCCAGCCCGTTCTAAATGATTTTTCATCATTTAAAAATTTTGAACTCAATTTGAAATTGCTTGGGATTGATGCCAGAATGCTTTGTTTTGCTATGATTGTTTGAGACAGGGTCTCATTTTATAGGCTACGGGTGGCCTCAAACTTGGAACAATCCTCCTGCCTCTTCCTCTTAAGTGAGGCTTATAGGAATGAACTTGTACAGCTGGATATTCTGCTTGTCAACTGCAGGAACTGAAAAACGAGATAATATTTGTAGTAAATGTTTTCTGTGAACTATATGGTTTGCATGCATTATATTGTTTAATTCTTATAACTTTTGTGAAGAAAGGAACATTATGTAAATTATACAGACAAGAAAGAAAGCTTAAAATAAGAAACATTAAAGAATTTAAAGTTACAGATTTGGCAGACATGGGGTTGCAAAAAAGAGATGTCTGACCTCAGCTTCTGGGCTCTCAACAGATTCTGACTCACAGGTCTCCTTTTATTTAAGTTCTGATTTTCCACAGTGAAAAAAAATTTGTACAAAGAAGAAAAAGGTAAAAAATATACCATAAAAATACTCAAGAAAAAAAACAAAACAAAGAAAAGGATATAAAAGTGGATGGGGCAACTGCAGTGGCTGAATAATGTAAAGACAGATCAGTGGAACAGATGCTATCTTATAGCATATGTTATTTGGAAATGATATCTGACAGACTCTGTGCTCGATTGTGAAGTGGAACAATGTATGGGCTCAGCAAATTGGGACTTTAGTTACCACCATACTCATCTTCTGTTCCATGGCATATGGTTGATCACCTCTTTCAAAGTGCTCCACTCACATGAAATATACATAAAACTTGAAATAGTTTTTCTCATTTTTGAACAATTATCATGGTAAGAAATAATTTCTGACATGAAATAGTTGTGTTATGCTCATGCATTCTAGTTATGTCCTACCTATTGTATCCCTGGAGCAATGTAGAATTCACTAATTCATTAGATGAGCCAAGTGTTTTGGTTCACGTCTATATGTGAGTTAGAGATAATTAGTGACCTGTATGGAAAGAAAACTGATACTTGAGTGATTTGGGGGGTTGGGAAAGTTTTTATGATTGTTGTACTCTTTTCACTTTGCTTAAGCCTGCAGACTGTTAATCTGCTTTCAAGTGATAACACATACCATATTTTGGGGACTGAATTGAAGTGGAATCCTTAAGAAATTTTTCTCCAGTGTTATGGCAAACACTCTGGGACATTTCTCAGTATCCACATTATTGGGATACTAGTGGAAATTTACAATTCAGACCTTGTTGTCTGATGTGCACAGAAGGTGAAAGTCTTAGTGGTATTTTTTCTATGTGTATGGATGCTATAGAAACAATGAAAAGGACATGAGCCATGTGTGTTAGATACACACCTATAATTCCAGTATTTTTAAGGCTGAGGCAGGAGGTTTACAAGTTCAAGTCAAGACTCAATTACATAGTGAGTTCCAGACAAGCCTGGACTGCATAGTAAAATAACAACAACAAGCCAAACCTGGCTTGTAATTCCATCTGTAGTGCTAAGACAGGTCTCAAGCTCAAGGTTGTCATGTTCAACAGAGGGATTTGAAGGTTGGCCTTCCCAACTTAAACAGACCTTGTCTCAACATAAAATATATAAAAGGTCTGTGGATCTAGCGCAGTGGGAGAGTGTTAATGACATGTTTTAGTTTCTTTTATTGCTGTATCAAAACACTTGAGCAAAAGCAACTTAGTGGGGGAGGAAGAAATTATTTCATGTATAGGTTATATCCCACCACTGAGGGAGGACAGGGCATCAATATCAAGCAGAAACTGTGGAAGAACACTGCTTGCAGCATTTCTCATGCTTTCTTATACACTTGAGGACCACTTTACATGAGAGAGGCCTTAGATTCAATATTTATTGTCTGCTGGCCCCTCACCGTCTCTGTCTCTCTCTGACACACACACACACAAACACATACACACACACACACACACACACACAGAGAGAGAGAGAGAGAGAGAGAGAGAGAGAGAGAGAGAGAGAGAAGAATTAAGAGGTCAGCTGCTACAGATTTTATAAGAAAACTTTATCATTGCTAGCAGCAAACGAATTTTAACTTTAATTTATTTGTGTAGGTTTGTCTTTGTGCAGCATATTTGTGCTTAGTGGCCTTGGAGGTCAGATAGGTTGTGGGCCACCATCTGAGTTCTGGGAATCAAACCCCAGTCTTCTGTAAGCAGTGTGATTGCTATTAATTGATGAGCCATGGCCCCTGGAAGCTAATTTTAAAGGAGGGAGACAGAATTCACTATGTGAGGTTGGAAACACAATGAGGGTAAGGCATGTCCTAATGGAAAGAGCACTATAATATTAGCCTAGAGGCCTCAGAAAATATGACATACTTGAACAACCTCAAAAAAATTCAATATTATGTGAATTACTTTTTCCATTTTTTGAAATATTTATATACAGCACAGGATGCCCATTAAAAAACACAGTTTCATAGTTTTGATACAAATATCCCATCCCCCATAAAAGTAACTTTCATTTGCCTGATGTAATTGTCATCTTAAAGACTCACTGCTGAATAAGCTCACTCTTTCTAGTTCTTTCTGAACTCTGGCTTGTGGGTCAACTTAGCTGTTCTGGCTCAAAATCCTTTCCAAGCTGACTGATTCAATCAGGCTTCTTTCTCAGCCTCTGACAGAATTGCTCTGCTTGGCCTCAAACTAACTCTGGCAATGTGCTCTAATCTTCTGGGTCCTCCTTATTCTCGTTTCAACTCCCTCTGCTGACCTGCACTGAACTCCATGAACTCATGAAATGAGCTCAACTCCATGGCACTGCACTCACTGCACTGACTCCCAACTGACTGACAAACTGATTCAACTCCCAACTCAACTGAACTGACTGAGGAACTGAACTAATTCCAACTGACTGATTCTCTTACCCTACACTGCTCTTAATTAGCTTCTCTTTCCTCTTTGTTCTCATGAGAGTTGGGAATATCATATCTCTGACTCATACTGTTAAATCTTTCTCTGATTCATCACTTTGTCTGCCCCTCAATTAGATGTCACTGTCAAACATGGCTGCTCCTTCTACAAAGTAATTATTTTTTAAAGCAGTATACTAAGGTCACGTCTATATTCCAGCCAGAGGGTTTAAAGGTTTTGGCATGTCTGCATTTCAGCCAGATCACACAGATGTAATCAGAGCATCCATGTTACTGGATTAAAATTCCTTTACACCTTGCCCCCTACACACACACACACACACACACACACACACACACACACACACACATTACTGTTATAATCAAGATACTGAGATCTTTTTTTGTTCTCTATTTCTTTTATATTTCATCTCTTCCAGTTCTAGCCTCAGAAAAAAAGTGATTGGCTTCCTGATTCTGTAGATTAGCTTACATTTCTTGATTTAACCTTGTTTTAAAAAACCAGATCTAGCTGTGTAGCACATGCTGTTTTAGAGTTCACTTTGTAAACTAGGCTTGCCTTGAACTTGTAACTCTGTTTCCCAAATGGTGGAATTACAATCATGCACTGTGTCGTGTCCAAATCATGTTTCTATTGCTATGATAAAACATAAACCAAAAACAGCTTGGAGAGGAAATGGTTTATTTCAGCTTAGACTTTATAGTTCATCACTGAGGAAAGTCAGGGAAGGAACTCAGGGCATGTACCTAGAAAGAGAAACATTGATTACTGGTTTGATACATTTATTTTTTTTATGAGTGTTTTGCATGCATGTATATAGATCTATAGGTATAAAAATAAGTTCAGCAAGTTTAACAACATGAACACTTAGGAAAATAACATTAATAGGTTTCCCACTAGGGCATATGGGCTTTTGACCAGGTTTACAACATCAGGTAATTAAATTCTCTCCTATCAAGAAGGCCTCAAATCAAGTAAGAAATTGGTTGATTACCTCCATAACTTTCATGCCAATATTGTACCAATGAGCATATCTTGCTTGTCCTGTCAACATTTGGGGTTCACTGCTGGGTCCATTGATGATTGTTCTTGACTTTTCTTTGCATAGTACCTCTGGTGTTATGAAAGCCAATAAATAGAGAAGACATTTTCAGATCAGTTCTAGCTTTATTTTTTCTACAACCTGTAATCAAAGTGTGTTGTGTGTTCAACAGTAGGGTATTCCCTTCTATTTATGGTGGGTAGTCAAACAAACAATGAAAATATTCCATGTTTATCAGTAACTCATAGGGAGGTATCTCCCACCTGGCACTATGATTTTCATTAAATAACCTATGTCATCTAGAGGAAGCATTGTCTACCCATAAAAATGTTCAAACTTTTTAAAATTATAGTTTTATTAGCTTACAGAATAATGAGTTATCATAAGATTTTTCATGTATTATTTGCTTGTGTTAATATACTCCAGCCTTCTATTCTCTCCTGTCTACCTGCCCACATCCCCACTTTAACTTTTAATTCCCAGTATCCCTTCCCACTACTTTTATATACATGTGTTTTACTATCCCCTCATCTCTTAAGACCTTTTCAGTCACCCCTTTATGGGCTTATTTTTAGCTTCCTGATATCTGTTGATATTACAAATTGAGAACAGTTCTTGTTTCTCTTGCTGTACTTACATACTTTTTCAATATAATATTTTCCAGTTTCACCCATTTTCATTCAAGTTTTATTTCATTTTTCTGTATTGTTGAATAAAACTGTGGATATGTACTATATATTCATTATCCATTGAACAGTCAATGGATGTCTAGAATGTTTTCATTTCCTAGATATTGTGAATGGGGCAACAAGAAACATGCACATGGCAATTTTCTATGTAGGAATATATGGAGCCTTTTGGATTTATGTCAAGGACTGGTATAGATAGATCATATGGTATTTTTATTTTCAGTTTTTTGGAAACATCCACATTGTATTTCATAATGAATTCACCAATTTATTCTCCCACCAATAGTATATAAGGATTCTCCTTTCTACACATCCTTGATAGCATTTGTTGCCATTTGTCTTTGTGAGGATAGCTACTTTGACTAGGTGATATGGCACTCACTCAGACACTTTCATTTTCCCCACTCTCCATCCCCCTTTCTGCTTAAATCATTAACTACTTTCTACTTCTGGCATTATCAGTCTCTACTATCAGTTTACTTACATCCTATTATCCTCCCCATCTTCCTACATCTCTCCTCAATGGTTTCTTTCATATTTCCTGGATTCCATATATATTACTATAAGTTAAACATGCAAAAGGTTCAAAGGTAGGATCCACATATGAGAGAGAATGTCACATTTGTCCTCTTTATCCTGAGTGCTTCATTAAGTATACATGATTTTAGTTCTATTTCCCTGCAAATATGATTTAATTTTTATTTACATCTGAAAAAATTCCCTGTATATACCAACAGTTTTCTTATCTATTCATCACTTGATGGACATCTTTATGGATTCTATTTCCTAACTATTGTGAAAAGAGTAGTAAGGAACATGAATGTCCAAGTGTCTGTGTAGTAATCTGTAAAGTCCTTTGGGAACATGCCCAGTTGTGATATAGCCTTATATGATAGTTTAATTTCTGATCTTTTGAGGAGCTTCAAGACTGAGTGCCAAAGTGGCTGTAGTAGTTTGTGCTGTCACCAAACGTACATACCAGTTTGCCTTTTGCCACATCCATGCCAGCATTTCTTTTCATCTGAATTCCTGATTGTGGCGATTCTGATTGTGCTGAGATGGGATCTTAAGATAGTTTCAAACTCCATTTTCCTTATGACTAATGGTATTATGTGTTTCTTTTCAATGTTTACTAGGTATTTGTATTTCTCTTTGTGAAAACATTTTTGATTAGTCTTAGTCAGTGTTCTATTGCTATGAAGAGGCACCATGAGAAGTGTAACTTTTATAAAGGAAAGAAATGAATTTGAACCTGCTTACAGTTTCAGAGGTTTAGTTCATTATCAGCATTGTAGGTTTCATGGCAGCACAAAGGCAGGTATAGTGCTGGAGAAGAGCTTAGAATTCTATATCCAGATCAGCAGGCACTAGGAAGAGAGAGACATTGGGCGTGGATGGACATTTGAAACCTCAAAGCCCACCCACCTCCAGTGACATACTTCCTCCAAGTCCACACCTCTTAATCTGTGTCAAGTAGAATCACTCCCTAATAACAAAGCATTGAAATATATGATATATGATATATATGATATATATGATAAATATGATATATATGATGTATATGTATATCTTTCCTATTCAAACCACCACATTCCACTCCCTAACACTCATAGGCTTGGAGTTATATATATCATGATGCAAAAATATGTATTCACTCCAACATTAAAAGTCCCCATAGTCTATCACTGTATCAACACTGTTTAAAAGTCCAAAGTTCAAAGACTCTTCAGAGATTCATGGCAATCTCTTAACTGTAATGGCCTGTAAAATCAAAACTATTAAGCAGACTACATAGTTCCAACATACAATAACACAGAACATTACCATTTCACAAGAGAGGAAAGGAAGCACAGTAAAGAAATACTGGACTGAGGCAAGACTGAAACCCAGCAGGACAAACTACAAATTCTGAATCTCCATGACTGATATCAAAAGGCTCTTCAGATTTCCAACTCTTTTCAGCTTTGTTGACTGCAACACACTTCTTCCTTTTGGTCTGGTTTCACTCCCTGTTAGCAGCTCTCATCAGAAGGTATCCCACAGCTCTGGCATCTTTAACTTCTTGGAGTCTCCAATGAAATCCAGGCTTCACCTTCACAGCTTCATGCAATGGCCTCTCTGGGCCTCCATTCAGGGACACCCCTGACACATGCCTGGCCTTAACAGCTTTCCTTAGTCATGGAGGGAGATTCAACAATCCCTTTCTAGTATCTTTGACTCTAAAACCAGAACCACATGGCCAAAGCTGCTAAATTCTGCTGCTTGTTTGATCCGGAACATGAACCCCTCATTCAATTACATCTTCACCAGCTTTCTGTTTGTTTTTTTTTTTTTTTTTTTTTTTTTATGGCTTCCTTTACTGACTACACTGGTTGTCCTAAATCCCATTCAAATATATATTCAACCACTTTCTATTTTCAATGTTTTCCTTTTCTGTCCAAGCTTTGCTGTCCCACAACTTGCTCTGTAGACCAGGATGGCCCCATCTCAAAATTCTACCTGCCTCTGCCTCCCACATGCTGGTATTAAGGCCATGTACCACCGCACCTAACCCTAAGCTTTTCTTTAATTCCTTTTCACAAGTTAGAAGCTTGTGCTCTTGCCTTGAGGCCAACACTCCCTTTATTCCATTTAGGATCAGGCTGTTCTTTAAACTTTATCTCCTTGAGTACTGGGCTTAGCTCCATTACACTTCCTGATTCTGCCGTCCTTCTCAGTCTGTACAGTTTATATTTTTCCTTGTTCAGTTTGCTTCTTTCATTATAGATCAGCATAAGAGTAGCCACTGATAACTGTTTAATTATTAGTCAATGCCAGGCTGTTTTGAAATCTCCTCTATCATTAATCCACATCTCTTCAATGTAGGCTTAGACAGACTTTTTGGGAAAGGGACAAAAGCAGCCACATTCTTGGCCAAAATATCACAAGAAAAATCTCTAGAACAATTACTAATATTCTTGTCCTCTGAAACCTCTTGAGTCAGTTTATCATAGTCTGCATTGCTTTTAACACCACTGTCTTCCCTGCTCCCACTACTGTGGTCCATTAAGCCCCGTTTTAAACATCCAACCGCTTTTCTAGTTCAATCTCTCAAAGTCCACACTCTGCCAGCAAGCAGCATGACATGTCATAGCAATACCCTGCTCCCTGGTACCAACTTCTGCTTAGTCAGTGTCCCATTGCTGTGAAGAGATACCATGATCATGGCAAGTCTTACAAAAAGAAATAATATAATTTGAGCTTGGGTACAGTTTCAGAGGTTTAATCCATTATCCTTAGAGTGGGAGCATGGTGGGATACAGGCAGACATGGTAGCTGAGAGTTTTAATCCAGAGCTGAAGGCAGCAGGAGGAGAGAGCCACTGGGCCTGACTTGAGCATTTGAAACCCCCAAACCCACACACTTCCTCCAATAAGGGTATACCTCCTAATCTCCATAAAGTAACACGACGACTACCTAACGACCAAGCACTCAAATATATGAGCCTTTGGAGGCCATTCCTATGCAAACCACAATTCCAGAGTCCACATTTTAATGTATCTTGATGTTTAGGGTTTTTTGTTGTTGTTCTTTGTACCTTCTAGGAACTAATTCTCAGTTGGGCATATAGCTGCAAAGATTTTTTTCTTGTCTGTGTGCTGGCTCTTCACTTGACAGTTTCTTTTGCTATATAGAAGCTCTTTTATTTCATGAGATCCCATTTATCAAATATTGGCCATGTTTACACTACTATTAGAATCCTATTTAGAAATTCATACTTATGCCTAAAATTTGAAGTATACTTTCTATTTTTCCTTCAGCCGGATGAGGTATATGGTCTTATTTTGAAGTCCTTGATTCCTTATTAGTTGAATTCTTTGCAAGGCTAGAGATAAGAATTTATCTACTTTCATTTTTCTGCATATTGAAATCTAGTTTTCCCAGTATTTATTGAACATGCTGTCTTTTCTTCTACATGCATTTTTGTCATTTTTTTGGTCAAAAATCAGTAGCATGCATACAGAAGATATAGTTCATTTGCTAAGACCACTGGCTGCTCTTTCAGAGGACCCTGCTTCCATTCTAAGCATCCACACAGCAGCTTACAACCGTCTATATCTCTAGTTCCTGGACACCTGGTACCCTCTATTGGCCTGTGGGCATCAGACATACTACTGAAGCCCAAACTAGATGTAGGCAAAAGATCCAGTATATGAAATAAATAAAATAAAACAAAAACGTAGAGTAACTGTAGTTGCATGGACTCATATCTATCTCTGCCATCTATTCTATTTCCTTTGATGTGACTGTTTTTGTGCCAGTACCATGATGTTTATATGATAATTGCTCTGAAATAGGATTTGAAATAATTATTTTTTGTAGGATGTTTTGCTTATTCTTGTTTGCTGAAGCTTTTTGTGCCTCCATATAAATTTTAATATTATTATTTTATGTCTGTGAATTTGACTACAATTACACTTGAACCAGCAATTTTTTATCATTTTATTTTTGTATGTGAGGCATGGTTTGATTGTCTGGCTCTAGCTAACCTGAAACTCACTATAGTCCAAGATGGCCTTGAACTCACAGAGATGCACCTTGCCTCTGCCTCCCAAGCACTTGGATTAAAGGTATGTGACACCACACCTGGACTTAGATCAGGCATTTTCACATGATTAATATTTTTGATCCATGAGTATGAAAAGTCTTTTATTCATCTAGTGCCTTCAGTTTTTTCTTCAGTGTTTTAAAGTTTTCACTGTAGAATGCTCTAGTTTGTTATTTTTTTTAAGGTAGTGGTGAATGGGGTTGTTTGCTGTCTTAGGATTTCTATTACTATGATGAAACACCATGACTAAAAAGTAAGTTGGGGAGGAAAGGGTTTATTTGACTTATACTCCACACTGTAGTGCATCATCAAAGAAGTCAGGACTGGAACTCCAACAGGGAACCAGGAGGCAGGAGCTGATGCAGAGGCTATGGAAGGATGCTGCTTATTGGTTTGGTCCCCATAGTGTGCTTAGCCTGCTTTCTTATAGAACCTAGGACCACTAGCCCAGGCATGACACCCATAACAGACTGGGTCTCTCCCCATCAATTACTAATTAAGAAAATGCTCTACAGGCTGGCCCACAGCCCAATCATATGGAGGCATTTTCTCAAATGCAGTTTCTTCCTGTTAGATAACTATAATTTGTGTCATGTTGACATAATTCTAGCCAGCATACTTAACTTACATTTCTTTTTCTGTATGTCATTGATATGTAGGGAGAATGATGCTTTTGTGTATTAATGTTTTTATACTGCTACTTTACTGAATATGTTTTATAGCTCAAATAGTTTTTTTGGGGGTGGTCATTAGCATCTTTTACATGTAGAATCATATCATCTACAAAGTGAGATATTTTGACTTCGTATTCTCCTATTTATATTTTTTATTTCCTTCTCTTTTCTTATTGCTATAATCAAGATTTCAGAGATTATATTGTATTAAGAATGGAGGAAGTCAACAACCTTATCTTGTTCCTGGTATTAGTCAGAATGTATTGAGCTTTCTCCATTTAGCATGATTTTGGCCATAGGATTTTTATGTAGAGTTTTTATTAATTTTGAGGTATGTGTTATCTCTAGGCACTCCACAACTTTGATCATGAAGGCTTATTGAAATCTTTAAAGGATTTTCTGTGTCTATTGAGATAATTATATAATTTCTGTCCTTGAGTTCATTTGTGTGATGAATTATATTTTTATTTTGATATCAGGTCTCATTTGGCACTGGCCTGGAAGTTACTGTGTGGCCCAGCCTGAATTTGAATTTGTCATCCTGTCTCTGACTCCAGAGTTCTAGGATTATAGGTATTTGCCACCACACATGGCTTTTCATTTCCTTAGTGTTATATTTTGATGAGAATTTTTTATTTTAATAGTCTATTATTATTACTATTTTCTTTTTCATTTATACTTTGGGAATCTTAAGAAATCTTCACATAGCTTAAGGTCACAAAAATATTGTTTGCTTCTGGAAGTTTTGTAGATATTTCTTTCACATTTAATCTATTATCTAGTTCTAGGTTTTTACATTTTATATATTATCATTATATATACCATACTATAAGTTATCTATAACCAAAACATTATTACATACCATCTATATGGTGTATGTGTTAATATATACACCATGATATATATATATATGAGAGAGAGAGAGAGAAAGAGTTGATTTTTGCAACTACGTATATTATATACATATATGATACATTAGTATAGGCAACAACTGAAGTCTTTTTTCCTCCATGCATATCCAGTATGCAAGTACCATTTGCTAGTGTGATGGCTATTTTTGTTTGTCAACTTGACTCTATTTGGTATTAACTAAAACCAAAGTGTCTGAGTAATCCTGTGAGGGAGTTTTTCTTAACTAAGTAAGTTGAAGTGAGAAGACACACCTTTAATCTAGATCCTTTGAGGTGGGAAGATCTACCTTTAATCTAGGCTATACCTTCTGCTGGAAGCCTATATAAGGACATGGAAGAAGGAAGCTGCTCTTCTTGCCTACTGTTCTCAGTCTCGCTATCAAGTTTATTCCCTCACTGGTATCAGAGCCTACTTCTTCAGGATTCCAGTGTATACTGAATACAAAGTGAGACATCTCGCTTTGTCAACTGAGGAACTATTGAATTCTTGAAATCTCTGTTAGTAGATAGCTATTGTTGGAGTACCTGGACCACAGACTGTAAGCCATATATGTGTATGTATATATGTGTGTGTGTGTGTGTGTGTTTATATACATATATACACATACACACACACACACACACACACACACAGAGACAGGATATGGTGCTCTAGATATTAGAGCTGTTCCTCTAGAGAACACTGACTAATCCAGTTAGTAACATTTTTCCCAATTGAATTACCATCATGATGTTCTCAAAAGTCAAGCAATCATGTCTTTTTGGTCTGTTTCTGGTCTTTTAATTTCATTTTATTGCTCAAAATTTCTCTAATTTTATTTTACTGCTTTGATTGATTATTGATTATTATATATTTATGATACAACTTAAATCCAGGTGATATGTGTCTTCTCATTTCTCTTTGCTAGAGCAGTTGGATGTTTAGGTATTTTTAACTATACAGTCCTGTGGCTTTGAGTATATTAATTGTCTCCAGAAGTCTATTCATGACTCTGGAATGACTCTCTGCCCCCATCAAAACTAGTTTCCCATTGCTTCAGTCCTATTCCCTGCACTTACTATTCTAGTTTCTGTCTCTGTGAGTATGAGTGCTCTTAGTATCTCTGATAAATGGAATTAGACACTGTTTGTTATTTTTCAAGTGACTTATTTCACTTATGTATCTGTATGAATGTGTGCATCTGGTAATCAGACCCAGGGCTTTGATAGTGTAAAACAAGCACACAAGCACTGGGCTACATCTTCAACATTTGTCCTAGTCTGTCCGTGGTTTATCCTCAATTCCTTAAAGAATACCTGTAGGTACTTAGTGAATACTTGTTGAAGGATGAGTGAAAGGGCAGGAAGAATAAAATCTGGTAAAGCATCAGCTATCTTAATTTTGATAATTAGCATAAGAAGATGCAGAAGTATTAATATAAATGATGTCTGATGTTGTTGATAATTTATTATACTAAGGAACTGCTCACACATTCCTACTTGCATTGTTTTATTTAGTCTGTACCACAGTCTTCTGAGTTAGATTGTATTCTTACTTTATAAAATACAAAACCTGAACATTAGAACAGTTAAGGAAACTAAACAGAGTAACTTAAGCAGAGTAACTTCACTTGCAGAGTTTGAATGAAGTCAGTTTGGGACTAAGTTCTGAGAGAAACAATTTTAGCTCTGGGGAAAAAGTGTGGACTCCAGTTACATGTGCTGAAATCAGTAGTGGAAGGGTATTTCCTGCAACGTATGAATGGAAGTATTAGCCCTAGAACAGAAATTATAGAATGAAACTAGGTGTTTGTGGAGAGAGAATCCTAGAGAGAAAACTGGGAAATATCGAAGAAAGAGGTAGGAAGAACTACAGAAGAGTTATATCCCAATATCTAAGCAAGAAGTGTTAAGTAAATAATGTGGGTCACTCGCATCTCACAGGAACAAGAGAAGACTTCCAAGATAATGGCTGAAAAATGTCATTATGCCTCATAGATAACGACTAGGTCAGTGAGTCTATGAAAAGAGTCTATTTGAAACTAGTTTTGGCAGAGTCAGGTTAGAAGACACCAAAAAAGTGAATAAAAGATAGATGATAGGAAATATAAGTCTTTATCTATGAAGAAAAAATGCAATGGTGAGAATGATCAAAAATCAAACTGGGGTTGTCACTATTTTAAGAGAGAAAGTATTTAACCATGGGGTATGTGTGTATTGGGTGGTTCATTGAGATGGATGAGGAGGTTCAAATACCAGGGCCCAGCAAGTGAGAATCCTGATAAAAGACATCATTATCTATGGTTGTGCTCCTCAGCCTGTAGCCAACAGATCAATACTAGTCAGTGACCGGTGACCTATTTGTCTGCAAGATGATAGGCATAGAGATGGAAACTAGAGCATAGAAGATGATGATGGCTCAACACGTAAGAATACTTACTATCCAACATGAGGATCAGAGTTCAATTCCTTAGCATCCAAATAAAAAGCTAAGTATGATCACTTGGATGCCTGTCACCCCACTTCTGAGTGGACCAGAGACAGGGGACTGCTGAGACTTGCTGGCTGGTATTCTAGCACTAAGTTCAGTAAGAAGACCCTATCTAAGGGGGATAAGGTGCATAGAACAGTATAACTTATGTCCTCCATTGACCTACACAAGTACAACCTCACACAGATGTCCATGTACCGCACATATACATTCCTCATATAAACAAACAAGCAAACAAACATTTAGGAAGTTAATAGCAATTTGACAGTTATTTGATATTTAACCATACTATTTAAAAATATTTTTAAACTCAGGGCTTCCCCTTTTCTGTCTTTCACCATTGTCTTTTTGATGATTTTAAAAATTAAAAAAATGACATTAATTAATTGATTGATTTGGTATATGTGTGTATGTTAAAGTTCAACATAAATGACTTAGTTCTCTCCTTCTATGGTGTGAGTTCAGGGATAAAACTCAAGTTACCATACCCAATAACATATTCCTCTACTGCCAATACATATTGCCAGTCTCTGATTATTGCATGGCAATTTATTTTTAATCTTTGGCAACGTTATACATCTATATAATGTTTTTAGATTATCTTAATCCATTTCTCCTCTCCAAATTCCCCCAGGATCTTTCCCAACATGTCCCCCTTCCATTTTCATGTCCTCTTTTTCCTTTTTCTTAAAGTAATCTATACTGTCCAGTTAGTTTTGTTTCTGTGTACATTGTTTTGGGGATACATGTTGGTGCATGAGAAGCCTACCACAGGTTATATTCTGTAGGCACAACATGTACTGTGTAATTAAAATGCTGATTTCTGTGCTCCCTCCCCCATATCTGGTCACGATTCTTATTCTAAGTATCTCCTGTCTCAATGTTGTATAAACATTGCACCCCTAATTCTTTCCTAATTTGTCAATAAAAGCTGACCAGCCAATGACTGAGCAGAGGAGAGAATAGGGCAGGAATAGAATAGAGAGGAAGTAGGGATTAGGCATGGTGTGAGAGTCTAAGAGATATTATGGGAAAACCACTAGAGCAGAGAAAGCCACAAAATTCAAGTGTATCGTGGATTTTGGCTGGGAGGTAGTTAGATTAGATTAGAGAATTAAAGTAGAGAAATACTGTTGAGTTACTCTGCCTTTAAAGCTTGTTAAAATAAATATACTTGTCCAGTCTCAATAACTTGCTGGCTAGTTGGGCTAAGAGAAACAGCTGTAACACACTTATTAAAAAGACACTAACAGTTTCTTTTTGGAGGCACTTAGAGCTATGAGTTTTCCTCTTAGCACTGCTTTCATTGTGTCCCATAAGTTTTGGTATGAAGAGCCTTCATTTTCATTAAATTCTAAAAAGTCTTTAATTTCTTTATTTCTTCCTTGACCAAGTCATCATTGAGTAGAGCGTTGTTCAGTTTCCATGTGTATGTGGGCTTTCCATTGTTTTTGTCATTATTGAAGACCAGCCTTAGTCTGTGGTGATCTGATAGGATGTAAGGGATTATTTCAATCTTTTTGTATCTGTTGAGGTCTGTTTTGTGACCAATTATATGGTCTATTTTGGAGAAGGTACTATGAGGTGCTGATAAAAAGGTATATTCTTTTGTTTTAGGATGAAATGTTCTATAGACATCTGTTAAATCCATTTGGTTCATAACTTCTGTTAGTTTCATTGTGTCTCTGTTTAGTTTCTGTTTCTATGATCTGTCCATTGCTGAGAGTGGGGTGTTGAAATCCCCCACTATTATTGTGTGAGGTGCAATGTGTGCTTTGAGCTTTAGTAAAGCTTCTTTTATGTATATAGGTGCCCTTGCATTTGGAGCATAGATGTTCAGAATTGAGAGTTCATCTTGGTAGATTTTTCCTTTGACAAGTATTAAGTGTCTTGCCTTATCTTTCTTGATAACTTTTGGTTAAAATTTGATTTTATTCAATATTAGAATGGCTACTCCAGCTTGTTTCTTGGGACAATTTTTATTCTGAGGTAGTGTGTGTCTTTGTCACTGAGGTACGTTTCCTCTATGTAGCAAAATGTTGGGTCCTGTTTACGAATCCAGTCCAATAGTTTATGTTTTTTTAATTGGGGAATTGAATCCATTGATGCTAAGCGATATTAAGGAAAAGTGATTGTTGCTTTCTGTTATTTTTGTTTTTAGAAGTGGGGTTATGTTTGTGTGGCTATCTTCTTTATAGTTTGTTGGAAGAAGATTACTTTTTTGCTTTTTCTAGGGTAAAATTTTCTTCCTTGTGTTGGAGTTTTCCCTCTATTATCCTTCGTAGGGCTGTATTTGTGGAAAGATATTGTGTAAATTTGGTTTTGTCATAGAATATTTTTGTTTCTCCATCTATGGTAACTGAGAGTTTTGCTGGGTATAGTAGTCTGGGCTGGCATTTGTGTTCTCTTAGGGTCTGTATGATATCTGTTCAGGATATTCTGGTTTTTATAGTCTCTAGTGAGAAGTCTGGTGTGATTCTGATAGGTCTGCCTTTATGTTACTTGACCTTTTTCCCTTACTGCTTTTAATATTCTTTCTTTGTTTTGTGAATTTGGTGTTTTGATTATTATTTGACTGGAGGAATTTCTTTTCTGATCTAGTCTATTTGGAGTTCTGTAGGCTTCTTGTATGTTCTTGTAGGCATCTCGTTCTTTAGGTTAGGGAAGTTTTCTTCTATAATTTTGTTGAAGATATTTACTGGCCCTTTAAGTTGGGAATCTTCACTCTCTCCTATACCTGTTATCCTTAGGTTTGGTCTTCTCATTGTGTTCTGGATTTCCTGGATGTTTTGGGTTAGGAACTTTTTGCATTTTGCATTTTTTGACAGTTGTGAAAATGTTTTTTTATGGTATCTTCTACACATGAGATTCTCTCTTCTATCTCTTGTATTCTGTTGGTGATGCTTGCATCTATGACTCCTATTCTCTTTCCTAGGTTTTCTATCTCCAGGTTAGTCTCTCTTTGAGATTTCTTTTTTTTTTTTTTTCCTTTTTTAATTTTATTTTTTTGCTTATTCACTTTATAACCCGTCCCAGTCACTCCCTTCTACTTCCATTTTTATGTCTTAGATGGTTTTGTTCAATTCCTTCACTTGTTTGGTTGCGTTTTCTTATAATTCTTTAAGAGATTTTTGTGTTTCCTCTTTAAGGGCTTCTACCTGTTTACCTGTGTTCTCCTGTATTTCTTTGAGGGAGTTATTTATGTCCTTCTTAAAGTTCTCTATCATCAACATGAGAAGTGATTTTAAATCTAAATCCTGCTTTTTCGGTGTCATGGGGTATTCAGGACTTGCTATGGTGGGAGAACTGGATTCTGATGATGCCAAGTACCTTGGTTTCTGTCGCTTATGTTCTTGTGCTTGCCTTTCACCATCTGGATATCTCTGGTGCTACCTTCACTCACTGTCTGACTGGAGCCTGTCTCTCCTGTTATCTTGGTTGTGTCAGAACTCCTCAGAGTCCAGATGTCTCTGTGATTGATCCTGTGATCCTGAGATCCTGGGTGTAAGATCTCCTGGAAGTTAGGCTGCATCTGGGTTCCTGAAATCCTGGTGTGACCAAGCTCTTGAGATCCTGTGATCCTATCATCCTATGTTCCTGGGTGTGTTAGAGCTCCTGGGAGTCCAGCCGCCTCTGTGTTTGGGGAGATTGGGTGCAGAGTTAGAGCCCTAGGACTGTTAAGGGCACCAGTGCAGACCAACTGAATCCCGAACCACTGGCTGTGAGGGAGTTCCTGGGTTCCTGCGGGTCCCAATTACTCCCTGTTTGGGGCGGGGGTTGTGGCCTCCTCGATTATGATCCTGGGTGTGTTAGAGCTCCTGGGAGTTCAGCCTCCTCTGGGTTTTGGGTATAAGGTGCAGAGCTGGCACCCTAGGACTCCTCAGGACACAGGCCTTGCCTAAGAATTTCATGAATTCATTGTTTTTAATAGCTGAGTAGTACTCCACTGTGTAAATGTACCACATTTTCTGTATACATCCTCTGTTGAAGGACATCTGGGTTCTTTCCAGATTCTGACTTTATAAATAAGGCTGCTATGAACATAGTGGAGCATGTGTTCTTGTTATATGTTGGAGCATCTTTTGGGTGTATGCCCAGGAGTGGTATAGCTGGGTCCTCAGATTCTTAACTACTTCAGCCCACGTTGGATTTTTTTTTCTACGTACCACTCATAATGTTACATGGCAAATACGTGGGGTGATTTCTCTTTTTTTTTTCTTTCATCATGACAAATAGCTGACATAAACAACTTAAAAGAAGGAGATTTATTTGGGCTCACAGTTTGAAAGATTTTAGTCCATGGCCCACTGGATTTTCTGATTTAAAGCCCATCATAAGACAGAAACATCATGGAAGCAGGGCTGGTTTTAAGGAAGGTTATTTGCCCTCAGCATCCAAGAGGAAAAGGAGGACAGTCAGATCCTAGGACTAGCATGTATGTGTTTAGGGCATTCTTCCAGTGAATTTCTTCCACCAGCTAGGCTGGATTTCCTGCTTTATACTACTATACTATACCTTGTAAAACAACTAAGGATCAAGTCTCCAATATATGAGCCTATAGGAATAGTTCAAATGAAATGTTTATGACTCAGTATTGACAAAGAATTGCAAAGTGTAGAAGACACTATATATATATATATATATATATATATATATATGTATATATATATATAGTTTGCACACAAGATAAACATCAAAATTTTTAAGATACATTCAAATAATTCATTCATTAATTTCCAACTTCAAAATTAAATGGACATCTTAATTCATTTAGGATTATATAACAAAATGCCATAAACTAAGTAATGTATGTATAAAATAAATGTACCCTTCACAGTTCTTGATGCTTGGAAGTCTGAGATGAAGGTGCAATGCAACTGATCCTGGTGAGGGATTAGATAGTTATTTATAAATGATGCCTTTCCTGTTAGAAGGGGCAAACATGTTACCCCAGTCTTCTTTCACAAAGCAACACATCCCACTCATGAACAGTCTGATCATCTGAATTATCGCTCCAGGTTTTATCTCTTAATATTATTGCCTTAATAGTTATAGTTTCAACAGATGAATTATAGAGGAACACAAACATTCAGAACATAGTAACAGGAACTGTAGAATGCATGAATATCAATGGTTTGGGGCAAATTATTTAAACATTCCACATGAGTCACCAGCGTGAAATCCCACTATGGTATAGTGCTTAGTATTCTCAAGCTGGTGAATGAGCAGTAGGGGTTTCCTATTCCACTGGGTTCAGTACTCCATCAGAACTTATTCTCTGCACTTTGTTCAGTTATGAATCTCTGTACTAACTGCCATCTAGTGCATAAAGAACACTCTCTGGTGAGGGATAAAATCTGTACATGTCTGTAGGTGTAAGAATAGTATTCAGAAAGCAGTTTGGTATTATGTCCATTTAGTAGAAAAATGATAGTGTAATGTCTACTAGGGCCTATAACCTTCCCAGAGATGTGTTCCTATCCAGTTTACAGTAAGACACATGAGTTCCTTTCCTATGGGGTGAGCCTTAAATTCAATTAGAAAGCTGTTGGTTACCCCACAACATTTATGCTACTAAAACAAAACTAGACATATCTTGCTAGGTCAATCATAATTGCAGGTAAGATGGTTTATTACTTTTCTCCCCCAACAGCTTGCATAGTGCCTTCTGTTGTCTTTAGCCATAGGTTTTTGTTTATTTTGTTTTGAAACAGGGTCTTTTAGTGACAATTATAGAATTTTAATTTCTTTCAAAAACATAAAAATATTATAAGAATGTATTTTAATTTTAATCTCAAGTGTGGATATTTGGGGTTGTTTCAGATTGTCCACAGCAGTTGACTATGATTTGCCTTGTGCTCTAGCAGAGGTGTGGTTTTTGCCAGCTACACATTTTACTAAGTTTCTGTGGTTTTGTGATATTTGGGATTCTGGGACCTCTTCAGAGGGTATATAAATGATAGAGCCCCAGTAGAGGGTGGGTTGTTGTTAGTCATTCAGGTGAGTTGGTTGTGGCTTGTTAGTAGTTGTGCTCAAAGAAGAAACAAAAAGAAAGAAATTCGATTCAGGGATTTTCTCAATTCCTTTCTCCCCTCTATCCTTATTTCTTTCCTATCTAGAGTTAGGTGGTGAAACCAGGAAGATAAAGGGTGGGAAAAGAAGAACTTACAGTGTTGCAAAGACTGGCTACACGGTCTCACTGTGTAACCAGGGCTGTCTTTGAACTTACTATGTAGACTAGGATGGTCTTTAATTCATAAAATTCTCCCGCCTCTGTCTGGGAATTAAAGGCATATATAAGTATTCTCAGCTCAGTAATAGAGTCTTACCATGAAGTTCTGGTGGTCAGCCACGAGCAATGGCAATAACCTGTGTTATTTTGGGGTATGGCAGCTTGGGACTCCTTTGTACAGCAACTCTTAAGAGAGAGAGATTCTTCAACTAGCACTAGGCTTTTTGTTTGATAACTTATTTCTGTGAGAAATGCCATTATCCTATGTAGTAATGTCAGTTAAGTTCATTTTAATAAATTATATATTTTTAGAAAACTTATGAAATAAATTCCTATATAGCTTTTTCAAAATCTTTAATGTTAGCTATCCTTCCCCCTTCTCTGCACTACCTTCTTATCTCCTTCCTCACTTAACATGCTCCCTTTATTCCTCTTTTCCAATACATACTCCTTGTGTTCTTTTATCTTCTCCCTTATATTCTTCCTCAATCACTACCAATGGCCTTGTTTTTGGATTACACAATGACTCCAGTTTAAACACATAAATCTAAAGATCTAAAGCCATATTGAACATATGAAAGAGAACATGTGTCATTTGTCTTTGTGGGTCTGGGTTACTGTATTAGTTAGGGTTTTACTGCTGTGAACAGAAACCATGACCAAGGCAACTCTCATAAGGACAACAGATATTTGGGGCTGGCTTACGGGTTCAGAAATTCAGTCCATTAATATCAAGGCAGGAACATGGTAGCATCCAGGCAGGCATGGTGCAGGAGGAGCTGAGAGTTCTACAACTTCATCTGCCAGCCTCTAAGAGAAGACTGACTTCCTAGCAGCTAGAAAGTGGGCTGTTAACCTATACCCACAGTGATACCTACTCCAACAAGACTACATCTACTCCAAAAGGGCCAGACCTTCTAATAGTGCTACTTCCTGGGCCAAGCATATACAAGCCATCACATTCCACTCCCTGGCCCCCCATGGGCTTGTCCAAAAATATGAGTTTATGGGGCCATACCTAAACATAGCATAATGCAAAATGCATTTAGTCCAACTTCCAAAGTCCCCATAGTCTATAGAAGTCTCAACAATGTTAAAAGTATAAAGTTCAAAGTTCTTCTGAGATTCACACAATCACTTATCTGTAATCCCTAAGGTAAGACAGGACCTCAGCTGGGCAAACTCCAAACTCTGTATCTCCATGTCTGATGTCAAAGCAATCTTCAGATCTCCAACTCCTTTTCATCTTTGTTGACTGCAACAAACTTCTTTCTCCTGGGCTGCTTCCACTCCCTGTTAGCAGCCTTCCTCAGCAGATAGCCCATGGCTCTGGCATCTCAAACATCTTGATGTCTCCAAGGCAACCTCAATGTTACAGCTTCTTGTTCCAGTGTCTGGGATCCACACATGATCTTCTGGGCTCCTCTAAAGGGCTGGTATCACTTCTCCAGCTCTGCCCTCTGTAGCACTCTAAGCTCAGGTTGATCCACTCCACTGCTGCTGCTGTTCTTGGTGATCATCCCATGGTACTGGCATCTCCAATATACCGGGGTCTTCTGCTGCAACTAGGCTTCACCAATAGCCTTTCATAAGTTCTCTTCATGGTCCCAAGCCTTAACTCCTTTTCATGCCCCCTCAGTCCTGGGCCATTAACTCCTACTGAGGCTGCACCTTCACCAATGGCCTTCTATGGCCTTTCACAGTGCCAAGCCTCAGCTGTTCTTCATGACACCTTCATGCCTTCAAAACCAGTACCACCTGGGTGATTCTTACACATTACCAAGTACAGCTGTAGCACGAAATACAACCTTGGCTATCTCTGGAATACAGCTTAGAAAACACTTCCCAGATTTCACCTCAGTAATGCTGGTTTCTTCTTAGTCACCACTAATTTCTTAGCTCCAGCTAACCAGTACCAATTGTCCCAGTAGTCTCTTGTATTCTGAACTCTAAAGCCAGAGCCACATGACCAAAGCTACCAAGTTCTGCTTGCTGGGGTTGGAAGATGGCTACCTCGTTCTATTACATTGTCACCAGCTTTCTGTTTTCCAACTCCTTCACTGCCTAAGCTTGGCTGTCCTGGATCTTGTTCTGTAGATTGACCTTGAACTCAGAGATCTGCATGCCTGTCTCCTGGGATTAAAGGCATAGACTTTAATAGAAGTTTTTCTTCACCTAGAACTAGCTCTGTCCCAGGCTGGCCTTGAGCTCAGAGATCTGCTTGGCTTTATCTTCTGGTATTAAAGGTGTGTACCACTATAGCTGGGTAGAATCTTGCCCCCAAAGTCCCTTAGTCTGTTATCTCCTAGGACATAAAATTCAATTTCATTTCATTTTCTGGTGCCCCTTTAATACTTGAACCACATATTTTATATTTTTCCTTTGTAAGCTTGCTACTCTTGTTCAAAATGCTCTTTGAGAGACTTAAGCAGTGAACAAAGTCTCTGCTGGGCTTTTTTGAGACTTCCTTTATCAATGTAATTAATATAAATCTCTTTAACCTTAGGCAGTCCCTTTAGACAATGGCAAAACGCAGCCATGTTCTTCGCCAAAACATCACAAAAACAGTCTCTCTGCCACATATTAAAGTTCTCCATGCTGGAGAGATGGCTCAGTGAGTGGTTAAGAGCACTGACAGCTCTGTCAGAGGTCCTGAGTTCAATTCCCAGCAACCACATGGTGGCTCACAACCATCAGTAACGAGATTCCATGCACTCTTGTAGTGTGTGTCTGAAGATAGCTGCAGTGTGTACTCATATAAATAAAAAATAAATAAATCTTTTTTAAAAAGTTCTCCATGGAAACCTCTTGGGCCAGGTATGCATAGTTTAAATCATTCACATCAACAAAGTCTTCCATATTCCTACAAAAACGACTCATTAAGACGAACTGCTGTCCAAATCCAAAGTCCCCAAAGCCACATTTTTTTTTTCAAACAAAAGTATGGTCAAGCCTATCACAGCAATACCCCAGTCCCTGGTACCAACTTCTGTCTTAGTTAGGGTTTTACTGCTGTGAAGAGACATCATGACCAAGGCAAGTCTTATAAAGGACAGCATATATTTGGGGCTGGCTTACAGGTTCAGAGGTTCAGTCTAGTATCGCCAAGGTTACAGCATAGCAGCATCCAGGCAGGCATGGTGCAGGAGGAGCTGAGTGTTCTACATCTTCATCTGAAGGCTTCTAATGAAAGACCGACTTCCAGGCAGCTAGGATGAAGGTCTGATAGCCCACACCCACAGTAACACACCTACTCAAACAGGGCCACACCTTCTAATAGTGCCACTCCTTGGGCCGCGCATACACAAACTATCACAGTTACTTTACTCAGATTCAAATTTCTAATTCTTCCCCTGTTCTCTTTTGATATCTATTGTTGTAATAAAAGATTCTTAGCAAAAGAAACTTGGGAAGAAAAGGTTTATTTGGCCTACACTTCCAGGTTATCATTTATCACTGAAGGAAGTCAGAGCAAGAGCTCGAGGTAGGGACCTAGAAGCAGACTATGGAGGAAGATGGTTTGATTGTTTCCTCTGTTTCCTGCATAGCTAACTTTCTTATATAGCCTGGTACTGACCTGCCTGGGGATTGTGCAGTTCACAGTGTGCTGGGACCACCTGCATCAAATAACAATGAAGATAGTCCCTCACAGACATGCCTATACCTACCTGAAAAAGACACTTAGTTGAGGCTCCACAATTAGGTCACTTTAGATTCTGTCAAGTTAATAACTAAGGCTAACCATGACAGTCAATTTACCTAAAAATTCCATAATTTCAATTTTCTTTTAAAGATGAACGTGATTCTATTTTGTATATGTATCACATTTTGAATTTACCCATTCATCAGTTAATAGACACCTAGGCTGATTCCATTTCCTAAATACTTTGATTAGAGCGGCAAGAACATGGATGAGCAAGTACCTCTGGAGTAAGACCTACAGTTCTACATGCATGCCCAGGGGTGGTAGAATTTCATTATATGGTAGATCTATTTCTAGCTTTCTGAGGAACCTCCACACTGATTTTACTAGTGTTTGCACCAGTTTTAACTTTCACAAACAGCAAATAAAGGCTCTCTTTCCCACGTAGCCTCAATATTTTTGTTCTATTTTTTGAGACTTTCATTTATTTCCTAGCCTTAACCATCATGATAGAAGTGAGATGAAATCTCAGTTTTAGCTTGCATTCCCTGATTGCTAAGGACATTGAACACTTTTGAAAATATTAACCTTTTAACCTTTTGTATTTCTTCTTTTGAGAACTCTCTGTTCAGATCTAAAGTCCATTTGGAAAAAGTGTGTTCTTTGAAAATTTCATATATGTATACAATGTATTTTGAGCACATTCACCTCCCATCCCCTCACTTCAACTTCCTCAGGAGATGTCATTCTGTCTCTTCCAACTTCATGTCTTTGTTTACATTTATTTATGTTCTTGTTTTATTAATTATTTTCTTTCTTTATTTATATCCCAAGTGCTGCCCCTCCCAGGTCTCCCCTTCACTGAGATCCTCTCCCATTTCCCCTCCTCTCCTCCTCTAAGAGTGTAGGCTTCACCCTGGCACATCAAGTCTCTGCCAGATTCAGTGCAACCTCTCCTACTGAGGCCAGACAAGGCAGCCCTGTTGGGGAATGTATACCACAGTCAGGCTACAGCTTTAAGGAGAGCCACAACTGAAGTTGTTGTGGGTCCCACATGGATACTGAGCTGCATGTCTGCTGCAGACATTGTTCAGGACTTGTATAGGTAACCATTATTGAGTTCATGTATGATGCAACAGCCCTGCCAAATCCATAAGCGAGAAATTCACAGGTCTTTTCCCTATCCTCCAGTTCTTACATTCTTCTGTCCGCCTTCTTCATAATGTTCCCTGACCCATAGGGTGAGACGATATAGATATCCTATGCATCTCAGCATTAACTTATTGCAATCAAAAGATTTCCTGACCAAGGTTGGAAACAGCACAAACCTATGGATATAAAGATTAGTATTTAGAAGGCAGTTTGATAACAGGATTCTTTAGCAAAAAACATCATCAATAGATTCTCCTCTAGGACCTATGACTTCCCTAGCCATAGATTTTGACTGCATGATATCCATCCAGTGGAGTACACATCAAATCCAATCAATAGAGGTTTGTTACCCCAGTAAATATCTTGCCACTCTTGCACAAGTGGGCACATCTTGTCTGGATGGTTGGTATTGTAGTGTTCAGGGTCCATCGATGGATAAGACCATTGATGAATTCTCTTCTACAGCACCTTTCAGCTCCATGAAAACTAGTCATCAAGAAGAGTTTTCTGGTCAGCTAATGATTGATTTGTGAGTTCTGCAGCCAGAGGGTGTGGTACCTTCAGCAATAAGCTGAAGTAATGGTGGGCAACCAAGAACGATGATTATCACCTGTTGCATTTTGGGTGTGTCTGAAGACTTTCTGACCAATAACTTACAGAGAAGTAACCTGTGCTGGACACCAACAGCTTCATTTAATTTTCTGAGTCTTATGGGAGCAGCATTGTTCACCAAAGTTGAATAATTCTGTTCAAACTTCTTTTAAAAAATTCTTTTTTACTTAGCTTAGAAAATAGTTGTTTTTTTTTTTTTTTTTTACAGGGTTTCTTCATACATCCTTATTTCTTTTCAACATAACTTCTATTGCCCCTTTCTTCCACTCGTCTGTTCCCCAGCATTACTTCAACCTTTAGTTCTCACTATTCTTCTAATATGCTTTCATATCACACATGCGCTAATATCTGGTCCTATTTTTCTTTTAACCTGAGTTGCAATATCTTAAGTTCTCAAGTAGCTTCTTCATGAATTCTCCCTTTTAGATAGGACTTCTCTGTCCTTCATTTCCCCATTCCCATCAATTTACTACATGCTCGAGCCCTTCTGCCCCCAGGATTTTCCCTTCATGCTTTTATTTCAGCTGTGTTCTACTTTCCCCACTTCCTATAAACTTCTCCCCCATGTTAATGGCCAATTTCTAGTTTTCTGCCTTCCACATATACTCCTCTTAAACTCACAAAAGCTTAGACGTTAGGAATCTGATGAGAGAGAGAATGAGAAGTATCTTTTGTCTTTCTGGGCCTGGATGACCTCACTCAGTCTTATTTTTTTTCCAGTCCTATTTTTCTATAATTTTTATCACTTAATTTTTCCTTACTGGTGAGTAATATTCCATTGTGTATACATACCACATTTTCATCATTCATTCATTAGTTGATGGACATCTAGGCTAGTTCCATTTGCTTGCTTTTTTGACTAAGATAGCAATGAGCATAAGTGTGCAGGTATCCTTGTCATTTGGATATAGTACTTTGCATATAATCTCAGTAGTGGTATAGCTCAGCTGTTAGCTAGATCTACTTCTAGGTTTTTTTTTTTCTTTTTAAATAACCCCTGAGACCAACTTCTAGGGTAGCTGTACTAATTTACACTCCCACCAATAATGTATAATTGTCCTATTTTGCTTATATCCATGCCAGCATTTGTTGTTCTTTCTACCCCTGATGATGGCCATTCTTATTGATATTCAACAGATCCTAACATATTTTCAATCAGCATTTTTCCTGATGGCTAATAACAAATTAAAATTAAAAAGATAAAAATTATCACTTCAGAGTTGCTCAAGACAAGAAAGAAAAGAGCCTAAGAGAAGATACAAGAGTCAGACACTCACTCATTCACATACTCAGGACTTCCATAAAAACACTAAACTGGAAGCCATAATATATATGCAGAGGACCCATTGCAGACCTGTGTAAGCCCTGTGCATGCTGTTTTAGTCTCTGTAAGTTCATATGAGCTTTGTTTGTGTTGACTTAGAAAGCCTTATTTTCTTGGTGTCCACCACCTCCTCTAGCTTTGACACTCTTTCTGCCTCCTCTTATTCAGGGTTCCTGAGGGAGGGATTTGATGGAGACATCCCATTTAGGACTGAATGTTCCAAGATCTCTTACTCTCTGAATTATGTCTCACTGTGGATCTCTCTATTTGTTACCATTTGCTACAGGAGAAAGCTTCTCTGCTGATACCTGAACAAGACAGTGATCTATGAGCATAGCAGAATATTATTAGGAGTCAATTTATCACTAGACCAGTATTATTTGGTTTTATCCTACATCCCTGGGGTGTCTAGTCTCAGGTTCTTGGTTACCCAAGCAGTGTTGGTTATAGCTTATGGGGTAGGCCTTAAGTAAAATTGTTTATTGGTTGAATACTCTTACAAGCTTTGTGCTACCATTGCCCTAGCATATCTTATTTGCAGGATGCCATTTTATATAAAGGGTTTGTGGCTTGGCTTGGTGTTTACATTTCTCTTTTGGTAGTCTACTGAGTACTTTCTTGTGTCAAAGACTCTAGAACACAGGGGTGAAGACTTTATGTCGGCACCAGGTCAACTTCTCTATACTCAATGAGTTGTGCAGGTGCTGTGTTCAGGAATAGGGCCTTACTGTCAGTTTTCGGAGAACAATCTATACTCCTGGTAACAGCTTGGGTTGTTTGGTGAGTCCAATAGGGCCTGTTTGGCCAACAACACAATTAGATGTAACCCAACCCTGACACTAGAAGCCTCACTGGGTGAAAAGAGATGGCCAGTTGAGCTCCTGCCTTCCCCATTATTTGGATGATTTAATTTATCTTGCCTTCACATAAGGCAAGTGATTATGTATCACTTATATATTTTAGGAAGTTTCTACTGTATTAGTTTCCATATCACCCCTTAAGTTTAGCTGTCTCTCCTCATATTCCCTCTTACAACTCCTTCTCCCCTCCCCACTTGATCCTCCATTTCAGATCCCTCTCCATTCATATATATCTATTTTATTTCCCTTTCTATAACCAAGGTCAATATGTTCCATCTAGTACCTTACTCTACCTATTCTTTGTTGTTCTATGGATTGTAGCTTGGTTATTATTGACTTAGAAGCTAATATCTGCACTCAAGTGAATGCATATCATATTGGTCTTTTTTTTTTTGAGGAGTTGGGGTCACTTCATTCAGGATGAATTTTTCTAGTTCCATTTATTTGCTTCTAAATTTCATGATGTCATTTTTTTTTAAATGGCCAAGTAACACTCCATCTTGTAAATGTACCGCATTTCTTTAATCCATTTTTCTGTTGAGAAACATCTATGTTGCTTTAAATTATGGCTAGTATAAATTGAGCAACAACGAGTATGGTTGAGCAAATTTCTTTGAGGAAAGGATGAGGCATGCTTTAGGTATATGCTCAAGAGTGGTCTAGCTGGATCTTGACATAGATCAATTCTTATCTTCTGGAAGAACTCTGATTTCAATAGTGGTTATACAAAGTCACATTCCACCAGCAGTGTATTCTTCAATGTGTATGTTTTGTCATCCTTGTCAAAGATTAGATAGCTGTAATTACATGAAGTCATACTTGGGTCCTTCTTTTGCTTCTTGATTGCTTTGGCTGTTCTTGGTCTTTGAGCCTCCATATAATTTTGTGTTTTTCCCTATGTCTATAAAGAAAGGTCCTGATACTTTGATTGCAGGTGCATCAAATCTATAAATTAATTTTGAAAAGATGGCCATTTTCACAATAATAATTCTTCTAACATATGTGCACGATAAGTCTTTCAATCTTTTGAGATCTTCCTCAGATTCAAAGATTTCATTTTATAAGTCCTTTGTTTTCTTGGTTAGCTTTACTTTCAGGAATTTTATTTTAGATTCTGTGGATATTATGAATAAGATTGCTTTTTTGAGTTCTTTTGCAATGTGTTTGTCATTGGTATATAAGAAGTCTAATATTTTTGTTGGTAATTATGTATTCTGCCTTTTTGATGAAAAGTACTTATCAGTTCTAAGAGCTTTATGGTGATGACCATAGGATCTCTTATGTTTGCAATCACATCATCTCCAAATATGGAAGCATTGACTTACTTTCCAATTTGTATCTTTTGTTTCATTCTATAGTCTTAGCTCAAGCTAAGACTTCAGGCACTATCACGAATAGAGGTGAAGAACATGGATGACATTTTCTTGTTTCTGATCATAGTAGAAATGTTAGCTTTTCACTACTTATCATGATGATGGCTGTAGATTTGTTATGCATAGCCTTTATTATGTTGAGGCATATGCTCTGTCCATTTCTCTGTCTCCAAGCCTTTTATGACGAATGGATATTGAATTTTATTAGAGCCTGCATAAGCAGTCTGTTGTTCCCCTTTCAAGTGTCTGTTTCTAAGGCCTGGGCATGCTACCTCAGCAAGTGTGATTATTTGACTAGCTGTAGATATTTTTCTATTGGATTTGAAATGTTTTTCTTTCATGGATGTTGGTATTTGCCACAAAGATAATGTCTTTGGGCTGGAAAGATGGCTTATTGTTCTTGCAGAGGACTGAGGTTCAATTCTTAGCATCCACATGGTGGCCAAAAACCTTCCTTAACACCAATTCCAGGTAAACTAACAACCTTTTCTGATCTACACTGGCAGCAGACATGGCTGTGATACACATACATAACTCACACAAAACACTCATACTCAGAAGATAAAAATAAATCTTTAAAACTTTTAAATAATTCAAAGTCTTTGCAAAATAGAATTTATCAGAACATGTAATTTTTTCACTTAAAGTGATTACCTTTCAACTATTTGTCTCTGTGTGCACACAGCACAGTTAGTGCACATGTCAGGAGACAACTTATAGCAGTGAGTTCTTGCCTTGCTATGAGGTTCTTGGCAATTGAATTCAGATCATCTGTATCCATTCTTCTGTTGAAGGACATCTGGGTTGTTTCCAGCTTCTGGCTATTATAAATAAGGCCGCTATAAACATAGTGGAGCATGTGGCCCTGTTGCATGTTGAGATATCTTCTGGGTATATACCCAGGAGGGGTATAGCTGGGTTCTCAGGTAACACCATGTTCAATTTTCTGAGGTATCGCCAGACTGCTTTCCATAGTGGTTGTACCAGCTTGCAATCCCACCAACAATGGAGGAGTGTTCCTCTTTCTCCACATCCTCGCCAACATCTGCTGTCACCTGTGTTTTGGATCTTAGCCAATCTGACTGGTGTGAGGTGGAATCTCAGTGTTGTTTTCATTTGCATTTCCCTGATGACTAGGGATGCTGAGCACTTCTTTAGATGTTTCTCAATCATTCGAGTTTCCTCAGTTGAGAGTTCTTTGTTCAACTCTCTACCCCATTTTTTAATAGGGTTATTTGAAGGTCTGGAATCTAGTTTCTTCAGTTCTTTGTATACCTTGGATATTAGCCCTCTATCAGATGTAAGGTTGGTGAAGATCTTTTCCTAGTCTGTTGGTTCCCGCTTTGTCCTGTTGACAGTATCCTTTGCTTTACAGAAGCTTTGCAGTTTTATGAGATCCCATTTGTCAATTCTTGATCTTAGAGCATACGCCATTGGTACACAATGGAGTACTACTCAGCTATTAAAAATAATGAGCTCATGAAATTCTTAGACAAATGGATGGAGCTAGAAAATATCATCCTGAGTGAGATGACCCAATCACAAAAGAACACACATGGTATGCACTCACTGATAAGAGGATATTAGCCCCAAAACACACAATACCTAAGATGCAACGCATAAACCTCATGAAACTCAAGAAGAAGGAGGAAGACCAAAGTGAGGGTGCTTTTGTCCTTTTTAGAATGAGTATCAAAAGATTCAACCAGAGCTCCCAGAATCTAAACCTCCAGCCTGAGAATAGACAGGGGCAAGCTGTCCTCTGAGAGGCTCTAACCAGCAGCTGACTCAGACAGATACAGACATCCAGAGCCAAACAGTGGATGGAGCTTGAGGACTCTTATAGAAGAATAGGTGGAAGGATTGTGGGCCCTAAGGAGATAGGAACTGCACAGGAAGATCAACAGAGTAAACGAACCTGAACCCTTGGAGCTCTCAGAGACTGAATCACCAACCATGGAGCATACCTAGTCTACACAGATCTAGCTCCATGGGCTGGTCCTAGGCCTCCCTGCACATATGTTGTAAATGTGCAGCTTGGTTTTCATGTAGGTCTCAAACATCTGGAGTGGGGCTATCCCAAAACATGCAGCCTGTATATGGAGTATGGTCTTCTAGCTGGGTGCCTCATCTGGCCTCAATGGGAGAGGAAGCACCTAGCCTCTCAGAGACTTAAAGTGGCAGGGTGGGGGATACAGGAGGAGGGGGTACTCAGAAAAGAAGAGATGGGGAAGGATTGTGGGAGGGGGTGACTGGGATGGGTTATAAAATGAATAAGCAAAAATAAATAAATAAATAAATAAATAAAATTAAAAAAAAATGAATTCAGATCATCATCTCTACCCATAAAGCCACCTTACTTGCCTTGCTAATTGTGCTTTTCAACCAATTTGAATGTATTATAATGAAGAATGAGAAGACTAGATTAAGAAGTCTCAGGGATGGGTACCATTGCAAGTCAAGGAAAGAATATACAGCTCTATGGATGCTTTAGCTATCTCCATGGGAAAATCCTATAGATTATTAGAGGATTAGATGTCATTATTTACCTATACAGTGCTTTGAAAATTTCATTTGTATTATGAGTAAAAATATCCTAGAATGTCTATATCTTTTGAATCTGGTATGGAGGGTTATTGCAATTTTGTTTTGTCTTATTTATTTTTTCCCATCCTTTCTGGACAAATGTCTAGAGGAGGAAGTTCTTATTTGAAAAGTTCAGTTTTCATAAAATGATCTTTTCAAATGTGGTGATGGTACCTCTTAATTAAAGGCATATCTTAGGTCTTGCTGTTTTACTTGCCAAGCTGAGAATTGTGGGAGTACTTTTTCTCTATAATGCAATAAATTGCTGGCTATTTCTTATTGCTTAAGGAATTAAGCTTCATTTCAGACTCTCTACAAGTCAAATCCTTCCCATATGACTTATTTTATGAGAACCGCTTTTGGAAATTACATGAGAAAGTATTTTCCAGACTACCAAGTTATTTATCATGGAAGAGCTTTATAAGTGTGCTAAGTCTCTAAGGTTGTTTCATTTGCAATGGAATAAATACTCTAGTTTTTCGTGAAATACTGAGAATCTGGGGATTTGTGGCTCCACAATTAAGGTACCATGTGTCAGTTATCTTTTGCCACAGTGCTGCTGAGTAACCTTAATAAATAAATAAAAACTATCAAACCTGAATAAATATAATAAAGAACAATTAGAACTCTTTCAGCTTAATACTGTGAAGTGTTCTGCCACTAGGTTGCCAGAAAATGTTATAAAATTATTTTTCAAACCATCATTTTAAATCTCTTGAAATAGTCCCAATACACACCAAATGGAGAACATTTTTGTTTTTTCCTAAGACAGAGAACTCTTTACTTCCAGCTGGCCTTAGCAGCAGTCCTTCTGCAGCATCTTCCTAAGTGTAGAGACAAAAGGTGTGAGCTGCCATACCTAGCAGAAATATTTATTCAAGAAAGTGTATGAACATTGCCTGAGAGTAATTAGAATATGTAGTATCTAAATTGAGACACCAGTCTTCCTCCCCACCCCCAGCTTAGTAAAAGAGACTAAACACAAAACCAAAACCACATTAATCCATTTCTCTCTAACTCCCAAGCAAGGGCTATTTTTAGGTTAAGTTCAAGATAACATTGTTTTCATCCTGTTGCTAGGAGCTAACTTCTGAGCAAGTGTGGTCCAGAGATTGGGACTTGATTTGCCATCTCAGCCCCCATTCATGGAATAAAATCTCTACCCTGGCTGTGACATTATGGGAGCTGATCATTTCTTACATGGATTGTAATTCATGTGTGATCCTCTCCAAGAGAGGCAAGCTAAGAAGAACCAATGTTATACTCTCCTTTTAAGAATGCTTCTGACCCCATGACAGGGTGTCACTCTAAGAACACTGCACTCTTGTCCTCAGATCCAGCACAAGAGTTTTAAAGAATTTGTCATGGCAGAGAAGTTCACTATAAAACAGAGCAACCTAAAAATTTTCCCAAAGGCTCTTTAGTCAAAAAGTATAGAAATTTCAGCCTAAAGGCATCTCCAAAAACAAGTGGAAGTTACAGTAAAAGTAAATTGGAGAAAGCTTAATAGATGAATTGGAAATGCAGCATAAATCTACGTAGGCTAGTTTGTTAGAGGAAAGCTGAAAAAGAGGTAGATGGGGAAATGCTCCTGGGACAACAGCAAATAGTTACACTGACCTAGAGAGATAAAAATTCAGGGAAGCCCACATAGATAGCATATGAGTCTCTTTTTATCCCCCAGGAAATTGTCAAACACATTAGAAAGATGGACACAGAACTCAGAGGTAGAGCACTTGCTTTGCATGCACCAGGCTTAATCCCCAATCTGGAAAAAGTGAGCAATCAGCTAGCAATTGGTGGGTTTTAATGTGGAGTTAATGATCACTGAAAGAGACAAAAGGAAGCCAGGGAGTCTGGTCAAATTCAAGTATACATGGAAGGAATTCACTAACATAATACAGGAAGCAAAGAAATGAGGAAACAACAATAAGTAGTTAGGAGGAGAATCAATATCCCTAGTTGCTAAACTGTCTGAGATTTCCAGTTTCCAACCAAAATGAGAGATGCAAAGAAACAACAAACTTGAATGGCGGAGGAAAGAACCAATGAGCTCAATGATAAGCTAATTTAGGTTATTTATTTTAAAAGACAGCATATTATATATGATTTTTATCTCTAGTGAGTGTCTACACTAGGTAAGCCCTCGCTAGGACAGGATTAGGGCTATGGGGCATGAGGGACTAGAAAACCAATCACAAATGGATACAAGGTTTCATTTTTTTCCTACTTGTTGTCTATATATGTATAAAACTGCCAAAGAATAAAGAGGAAGTGGTTGGAGTCTATGATATGTGGGACATATATATGTCAGTAAAGCCTTTATAAAGTCAAAGGCCTTAAGCATTTATATATATAGTTTTCTGTGCTTTGTGAGGTGCACTCACTTTGACAGGATCTTTGGTCTCAATTATGATCCTTGTATACCATTGGCCATTTGGATTGATTTAGCTGGTTATGCCTGGGTTCATTCATCAAACACCTTAGCAAAAAACAATTAGGCCAACTGAGCTCAGCTTTGTGCATTGTCTGGTGATAGCATTAAATGTTGACTTTTTAAATGGATACCTGAAGGTCCATCCAGTAAAGCATTATTTTTGGATACATCTGTGAGAGTATTGGTAGAAGAGGCTCCAATGTAAACAGGTGGACCAGGTTATGAAGATACAGTCTGAATATGTGTAGACATCAATCAATCAACTAGGGTCCCAGGCAGAATAAAATAAAGATAAGATTATTTTTTGGATTTTCTCATTTATATATGGAGCTGAGACCCTCTCCTCCTCACTCCCTTGGACATCACAAGAGGAGTTTCTAGCCTTGGGACTCTGGATTTTGTGCTGGAAATCGCTCATGCATGCAAGCTTCCAGGTCTTTTGCTTCAAGTTGAAATACAATATTAGTTTTCCTCGCTTGGAGGCTTTTAGACTAAGATAAGCCAAATTCCCAAGATCCCAGGGTCTCTCTCCCAGCTTGTAGAATGATATGTTATAGGACTTCTCAGTTTCTATAGTTACAGAAGCCAGTTTTTCTTAGTAAGTCCCCTCTCATATATTTGTATGTATTCATATGCAAGTGTATGTATAATTCAATCACAAAAGGAAAGGATATCCATCCTAGTGATTTTTTTCCAGTAGAGTTCTTGATTAATGCAGCTTTCATTTTCTAGCAATCTGGCTCATGCTTCTTGACATGATAGAAACAGGAAATCGAAGTAAGAGTGAAAAACCACAAAACCTCGAATAAAGACTAGGACCATCCCTCCTTTTCCATTTTATTTAACTAGATAAGTAATAAGATAAGTGCAGATTTAAGAGGTGATGACATATGTATTATGTCTGCTACAAAACCACATTAAGACATGGGTGGAGTGGCTAAAGAGAATAAGTAGTCACTTCTGTAAACAATCTACCATTCATTTACTAACCCATGCCCTTTTAGAACCCCCTTTTACCCCTGTAAGGATGTAATAATGCCTGTTTAGATTACCATTCAATATATATATCAATTGACTCAGTCTTGGATGCCAAGAAGCTTGAATATATGTATTTGTTTAATAAATAATGAACTAATGGACTAAATATGAGGAGAGAGCATTTCTAAAGAGGGTATGGTGTCTTGTACATGCTTCCCACAGCCTACACAATTAAAGTCCATATTTTCCTTACTTTCAAATGTCAGAACCTGTACATCTTTGTATATGGACCTTTGTTAGACCATCAGAACCTATTCCGTCCAATAATATGACAATTCAAAGTGGTGGAGCATTATCTTCCTTGGAGTGTGTTTCTTAGAAGGCTCCAAACAGTTCTTCCGTGGTTTTAGCTCCCTTATATAAATTCTGTCTTTGCTTTCTTGCATTCTCTGTCTCCCTTCCCCATACACGTTCTTGGGAACATCTCACATGTTAAACTAAGTAATGACTTCCAAAGATAGTGTAGAATCTACCTCATTGTCCCTACAAAGGTTAGTTTATATAGCTACAGCAAATTCCCAGACATGTTTAAAGTTCTTGACATTGGAGATTCCTCTTTAGAGTCTGATAGAACCTACATGGATTTACACCTGTCCATAGAAGAAGACAGAGATAGATTTGGCACAGAAGAAAAAAAATGTGCTGTTGGCTGTGAATATGAAGAAAGGGATCATGATACCAAGACCGTGATAACATTTATGAGTTGTGAAAGGCATAGGAGAGGTTCTTCTTTTAGAGCTTACACAATGAGGATGCCCCTGGAACACCTTGCTTTCAGTCTAGTGTAATTGATTTTGGTCTTCTGACCTGTTTATATGTGGTGGTCTAAATGTGTATTTGAAGTTATTACTGCTATGGTAGTTCATTATAGCAGCAATAGGAATCAAACATGTAGCTTCTAGTACCTGGAGGTGGGTTGCTGATCTGAGAGTATATAAAATTGTGGATGTGCCTTTACATTTGGATAATAAATGACCACAGTATAGAAAGCCTATGGTATCTTAGGAAATACCTAAAGATTCGTAAACAGATAGAAATGTGACCATTGGAGATGTAACTGTAGAAAGCTTATGAGGAAATTAGAACCATACATACCACTGGAAACTGATACATTGGGGTTGTGTCATCAGAGAACTGGAAAATAACCTTTGGTTCTTGGGGGAGCTGCTCCTAAGATTAGGGGCACCTCCACAAGAGCACATTCCCGAGGATACCAGAGGAAAGGAGAAGAGCTTTTTACACAGTAACACAATATGTTTGAAGGATAAAATGGGCATGCAGAGACAATAAAGAACCAGGTGTCTCTAGTCTTTATTAATACGTTTATAGAGTTTGGCCTGGAAAACTTCATTCTGAGCTAGGTCTACTTGCATAGGACTATGAAAGAGAGGTCAACCCTTAACCCCCCATATCATACTCAGTCACCAAATTCTCAGCACGAAGATTTATTACCCTGGAGGAGCAAGCAGGGGCGGAGAATCAGCAACAAGAAAAGCAAGAGAGTGCTTTTTTTTTCAGGAGTGGGTTTTTAAGGGGCAGAGGGATCAGTCTGTGCTAGGGTGAGTTGGTAAATCCTGGTTGGACATGTTAGCCAGATAATGAATTTTGATTGTTGGACCTTGATGTTTTCTCACAGTAATGGGTCAGTGGCCAAATAAGGGACTACACTTGGGGGATAGCTTTAGGACTGTAACAGGTTTTAGAAATGGAGAGGAAAGGGGGTAAATGGCAAAACCTGTCTGCAATGTTTGCCATGCTTGGGCCTCAGGTTTCCATGTTCAGGCCTGTGTTTTCATGCCTGACCTGTCAGAGCTCCTTTGCCTACAATCCTGGGTATTCCAGAGGCCATTGCAGAAGGATAGCAAGTTCAAGGCCTGCTCGGGCAACACAGTGACTTTGTGGCCTGTTGGGTACCTCAGCGAGGCTCTGTCTCTTAATTAAAAGTTAATTAAAAGAGTAAAAGGTTGAAAAGTATAGTTCAGTGTTTTCACATTGGCTAAAAGTTTGGAAAGCATAGCTCAGTGTTTTCACATTGGCTTAGCATGTGTGAGTTCCTGGGTTCCAACTCTAGCACCATGGAAGGAAGGAAAGAAGGAAGGAGAAAGGAAAATAAAAGGCAAGCCAAAGCAAAAGAAAAGATGGAACTTAGACAACTACATTTTACCAAGGAGCATGTGAGCTTTTGGAGTGAAAAATGCATTTCACCTTCTCAGCCCAACCAAATTGACAGTGTTCTATTACTATCACTTTAAGCAGCTTCTGTGACTCTTATTCTGCCTTTGACTTCTGTTACTCTAACTGCTGTCAGTTGATGTTGCTCTAACCACCACCTATTTTTGTTGCTCTAACCACCTTCTCTCACTGCCTTTCTGATTCTGTTAGCCACACCCCTTCTTTTACTGTTATTTTAACTGCCTTCTATTTCTATTGCTCTAACCGCTCTCTGTTAACTGCTGCTCTAATTGGAGTCTGTTACTTTTTTTACCCTTTAATTTTATGATCAGTTTAGGGTCTTACATTGTTTGTATAGTTCATATATCACCAAATAAGGACAAACACTTTGAGGATTTCTTGCTTAAATAATAGCATTTAAAAGTTTTTAGCTTCCTCTTGAAGACTGTGTCCTCTCACAGTTTCCCAACTCTTTGCCTGTCTTAATATTTGCCCCGTGAATAGTCGGAGCCTTACATTCTTATAAAGTCAATGTTCTTCTCTGATGACTTATTACTTTTATTAGGGGAACCATTCCTGTCCCCATTAGAATCATTTTTTTTTGTTCAGATTTTGGTTATTTAATGACTTCTCTTAGTAGCCCAATGACATCCTTTTGTAATATATACATTAGGGGATCTTGGGACACACAAACATAGCAAATCTTCATGTTTCTTTGATGTTTTCATGTAATGATGTAAATATCTAAACAGAAAGATTCTCAGACCATTTGTCTTTTTGTACAAAATATATAATTTTGTACTATTATAACTGAAAGGCTTGTTTTTGTATGTTAAATTTTTGTTTTACAATGAAGTCAAGTTTCTTACCTCAACTACATGATACTGGTTTGTCCTGTATACTTGCACGAGTACATGCATAAACAAACAAATAAGGAACACAGACAGGCTGGTTCTAATTCCTAGCTATTACGACTAGAGTAATAATGAATATAGATGGAAAGATCTCTATAGAAAGACATAGAGTCCTGTGGTGCAGCTAGATCAGATGGCAGTTCTATTTTTAGTTTTTTTGAGGTTCCTCCACCCTGACCAGTATTTGTACTAGTTTACACTCCCCGCAAGCAATGAGCAAGACTTCTTCATTTCTCACATTCTTGACAAAATTGTTACATGTTTGCTTAATCATAGTCATTCTGACTGGAGTGAGTTGGAATGCTCAAGTACTTTTAATTTAGGCATCTTTGATACCTAACGATGCTGAGCTCTTTTAAACATATTTTTGATCCCCTTGTGTTTCTTCTCCCAAGAATTTTCTGTATAGCACTTTAATGTACTGATCAGTGGCTTTGGGGATGTTGCATTTCTATATAATCTAGATAAGAAACTCCTTGCTGAAATATACCAAGCAAATACTTTCTCTCATTCTATAGCATATCTTGTCACTCTACTGATAGTTGTTTTTGCTTTGCAGAGATTTTTTTTTCATATAATTCCACTTGTTAATTGTTGAGGCTATTTCCTGTACAGTAGGAGTCCTTTTCAGAAAGCTCTTGCCTACATTTCTATCTTGAAGTATTTTACTATAACGCTTTCAGCTTTTAAGTTTAAACATTTGATCCATTCTTAATCTATGTTTGTGCATAATGATAGCTGGGGATCCAATTTTATCCATCTATAGGTGGATGAACAGTTTTGCCAATGCCATTTATTGATTTTTTTCCTTTGGTGTATGTGTTTACACCTTTGACAATTAGAACTCTATAGCTGTGTGGATTTATTTCTGTGTACTTTTTTGGTGTATTTGTCTACATATTTGCCTTTGTGCCAGTAACATGCTGGGCTTGTCACTATTAAGCTGTAGAATAATGTGAGATCGTATATTATAATACCTACAACTAAGGGCATCAATATTTAATTAGTGCAGCGGCTCTTACCCTTCTTAATGCTGAGACCCTTCAATGAAGTTTCTCACGTTGTGATGATCCCCAACCATACAATTGTGTTCATCGCTACTTCATAGCTATAATTTTGCTAGTCTTATGAATCATAATGTGAATATCAGTGTTTTCTGATGGTCTTAAGTGATCCAGTGAAAGGGTCATTTGAGTTCCAAAGGACTGTGACCCACAGATTAAGAATCACTGAATTAGTGAAATGATGTATAAATTGGGTATGGAGAAAAGAACAGTATGTCAAAGCAGCCAAGTACTTCTCCCTCTCTTTACTGTAATTGTCTACTGAACAGATGCTGCCTTGAATTAGGCATGTAGCTTCTTACTCTTTTAAAGTCAACCGTGAAGTCTTGCTTTGATATTTTTCTATAGGAGATCTTTATTTTCCCTCAAATTTCTTTCAATTTGTCACATGAAAACACAGGTATGATATTCTCTTTCTTACAAAGGTGTGAAGTTTTTCAAATAGAGCTGCTATTGGCAGTAGCTCACTGTGCATCAAGAATGGACAGCCCATTCTTGTTGGAGTTGGTCCAGGAAACCAATGGAACTGAGTCATGTTCTCCTCAGTCAATCCCATCTGTTTGTGTCTTAATGAAAACTCAGGAAACTTAAGCCTAGAAATCATGAACCTTGTACTTTGAATATAAGATATAAACACACACAAGTCTTGGAGACTTTTTTTTAAAACCAACAACTTTAAGTCAACAAATTTGTTTGGCCACAAGATTAGATAATTTCAGTTTTAAAATATAAATTGGGTTCTCTCAGAGGGCACTTCAGACCACTTTTCCAATTGCCCACAAAGAAGGGGATGCTTTTCTTTATGGTCTTGGGTTCAGAATCTTTCAAATGATAAAGTATGCACCCTAACTGTAACTTCTGGGTATTTAGTGTCTGGTTTTTTAGTCTAGGGAAGAGAATACAGGCAGGGGACAGATGATTCTTTTGTTGATGCTATAGGCACTGCTCTCCTCAAAGTGGTCTAAAGTGACTTGTTTCTTTAAAATGAAAGAAAACAAGAAGCCAAATGGGGATAATGATAAAGAAAAAAAATCTCTGGAGCATCCCCCAAATTATCTTGTTTTTGTGCTTGCCAGGGTGTGCACACCAATAAAGTAATTCCTGACAATGACTATCTACTGTCCCCAATGTTTCCCCATCAGTATGGATTTGGAATTTCTATTGGCATATTTGCCTAAGTTACTTAGTGTGCTCCCAACCCAATGATGGCATAATTTAAAATCTTAATTCCTAATTATGTCCCATGACCTCTGTAATAGAGTTACATACCGTATCCTGTGGGCTACAAGAATTCGCAACTTTGGAGGGACTCACACTGAAAAAGGTACTTCCATCCTCCACTTAAAAAGCTGTTTTATTTTGTTTACATTCATGCCACATAAGATTAAATTGTTCTCCTTTATAATCTTCGTGTCAACCTGACAGTAGTTAAGGATACATGTGACCTGCCAAGTGAATATGGAAAAATCAATGGTCCCTGGATTCCAAGTCTGCAAATAGCAAGGCTTATAGTGAAGAGCTTGATAACTAGCACACATTCAAGAAGTAAAATCAAGAGCATTCAGCCAGGTGAATGCAAACTCTGTAAGCCTCAGGTCTCCCATGAACTAACTGGAACACTTATGTTCGCAATCTACAGAGGCTAGGCATACTGAAGTGGCTGTCCTAGGGTGTTTTTTCTATTGCTATGATTAAAGCACTCTACTTGTGGGAGAAGGGCTTTTATTTGAACTACATATTAAAATCCATGTCATTGAGGAAATCCAAGGCAGGAACTGAAGCTAAAACAATGGGTTACTGGTGGTTTGCTGCCACTGGCTTCCTTAGCTACCCTTTTCCCTTTTATCACATCATTTCCCTCTCTCTTTTTTCTTACCAAACTCCACTCCATATACCCTTCCACACCTCCTTGCCTTCTTCAAATTTATGGCCTCCTTTTTCATTATTTGTTGTTATATGCATAATATATTTAATTAATATCTCTCTGTATAGTAACCCTTAATATATATAGTAACCCATGATATATTAATATATTATTAATATATATAATTTAGGATTATATTTATATACATGTAACAACAACTAATTGGTTTGAAGAATATTGGTATTGGATATTGACATTGGATAACCAATTGGTGTACTCTTTTCTGGGGAAGATTATTTCTCCCACTCGTCCGTCCTTCATTGCCTATAATTCTTTGTGTAGGCCTGAGACCTTGCAGTCATTTTCCCCTCCATGTTGGCACATCTATTATTATTCTTGTTTAGCTTATGTTTAGGCAGTCATAGTGGTGAGATTTCATTGATGCAACTTTTAACATTGCTAGGAGACTCAATCTCAAAGCAAACTCTCTTGAGTCCTCCTGGATCCTCTGGCCTCACTTCCACAATGTTCTCTGAGTTTGGGGAGTTATTTTATGGATATATCCATTGACAGTGGACTCCTCAACCTGTCACCTTGATTGGATATGGTTTTCTGTAATGATCTCCATCTGTTGCAAAGAGACAGTTCCTTGGTGCAAAGTGATGATTACATTTGTCTGTGGGTATAAGAACATATATGTAGAATATAGTTAAAGATGATGTTGGTTTAGTAAATTGGTGGTTGTAGGTTCTCTTCCAAGATCCATGACTCTATTAGTGCTGGACACTTGGCTCTTTTTGAGTGAGTCCTAGGTACAATTAGAGAGCTGTTGGTTACCCCCAAGGTGTGCATGGCATTCATTATTGGATCTCTAGGGTTATGGTGCCATGCTTATTGTTGTTGTGGTTCATAGGCATCATAGCTGAGTAGGACTGTTGGTAGCTTCTCCCTTTAGGTGTGTTCCCAGAACCCATTGGTAAGATGAAAGCTAGTTCTCAGGGAGGAGTCATTAAGGTCAGTTCCAGATCAGGGGCCTTTGAGTTCCTTGCCTGAAGTGAATGGTGTCTTCAGAAACAGGGACTTACTTTCCATTTCTAGGGACCAACCAAGGGCAATAGTCATAGGTGTAGGCTTGAAGAGTCTTTTGGAGAACAGGTAAGCAACAATGCCAAAGGGGGCTTCTCATGTCTGGGGTTGAGTTTTTAGATGAGCTTTGCCTTTTCATTTAAACTATATATGCATATTTATTCACAGTCTCACATATTATAGATTTTTGTCTAGGAGACTAAATGCAATATTTTATTCTTGTAGACTTTGTTAAAAAAATCACAAATTCCCATTACAAAAAGACATTTATATACATTTTGTAGGTTTATTCCGTATCATAGCTCTACAAAGTGCTTATCTGTATTAACAATTTAATTTTTTTTGTCTTTTATTTTTTTTGGCTTTTCAAGACAGGGTTTCTCTGTGTAGCTCTGGCTGTCCTGGAGCTCACTCTGTAGACCAGGCTGGTCTTGAACTCAGAAATCCGCCTGCCTCTGCCTCCCAAGTGCTGGGATTAAAGGCATGCACCACCACTGCCTGGCTTTTATTTTTTTTATTGGATATTTATTTACATTTCAGATGTTCTCCCCTTACCCCATTCCCCCCCTCCTGCTTCTATAAGGATGTTTCCCTACCTACCCCAGACACCTCACCTCCCCACCCTCAAATTCCCCCACAAATGGCGTCATATTATAGTTTTTAATTTAAATAGTCATTTGTATGATTCCTTTTGAGGTTTCCAGATATCCTATCTGTTATTTGATATCCTCCTCTTTTCTTCTGTATTTATCTATCTTCCCCTCCTTAATTAAATCTACCTCCTTGTCTGTATGCCCTGATCAGATCATGTGTACCCTACTATTGCCCTCTCTATTGCTCCTATGCCCTCTATTCTGGCAGTGGTTCCCTTTTACTTTGCTAGTTTCTGCAGTTATTCCAGGCTATGTACTCACATCTGAAAACTTGGAGCTGGTAGCTTCAGATGAAAAAGAACATAGGACGTTTGTCTTTCTGGGTCTGGGTTACTTCACTCAATATGATCTTTCCTAGTTTTATCCACTTACCTGAATAGTTCATGATTTAATTTTCCTTTACAACTGACTAGTTTTCCATAGTGTAATAGTCAATATTTTCATTATCCCTTCAACTGTTAAAGGTTATTTAGGTTGTTTCCATTTCCTAGCTCCTGTGAATAGTGCAGCAATGGATATGGCTGAGCAAGTATCTGTGGAGTAGGCACATAGCAAGGAGTGGTAGATTTATTTTTAGCATTTTGAGAATTGTCCACATTGATGTCCATAGTGGCTACGCCAGTTTGCAATCACACTAACAGTAACTGGGGCTCTTTTCCCCCACAACCCTCCAGCATTTGGTGCCAGTTTGTCAACCTTTGCCTTTCTGACTACAGTAAGATGGACTCTTAAAGTTGTTTTAAATTGTACTTCCCTAATTGCTAGGGACGATGAATATATTTTGAGATATTTTCTGAGCCATATGTATCTTATCTGGAGAATTCTCTCTTCTGGTCCTGGGTCCATGTTTGAATGACTCATTTGGTTGTTTGTTTGTTTGTTTGTTTTTGTTGTTGTTGATTAAGTATTTGGTTTATGAGTTCTTTCTATAATGTGGATACTAATCCTCTGTCAGATATCTAGATAGCAAAGACTTTGTGGACTTCCTCTTCACTCAGCTCAGTATTTCTTTAGCTGTGCAGAAGTGTTTTAGTTTTATGAAGTCCCACTCATCAATAATTGGCCTTAATTTTGGGGCAAATTAAGTCTGATTCAGAAACCCCATTCTTATATCTGTCTCATGCAGGGGACTGTACATGTTTTCTTCTATCAGTTTCAGAGTTTCAGGTTTCACATTTAGGTCTTTAATCTATTTGGACTTAGTCTTTGTGAAAAAATGATAGATAGCTATGACTATAATTTTAGTCTTCTGCATTTGGACATCCAGTTTTCCCAGAATCATTTACTAAAGATATTGAAAGGGATTGCATTGATCCTGTAAATACCTTTTGAAGTAAAATGCTCATTTTCACAATATTATTTCACCAATACATGAGCATGGGCTATATTTTCATTTTCTAGTACCTTTTTCTCTTTCTTAAGAGGTTTATTGTTTTAATTGTAGATATCCTCCATTTTCTTAGCTAGGTTTATTCCGAGTTATTTTATTTGAAGCTATTGTGACTGGAAGTATGTCTGAACTTTTTTCTCTGTATGTTTGTTATTGGAGTATAAAAAAGCTATGTCTTTGTGCAAGTTGATTCTGTATTATATCACGCTGCTGAATTTATCATTTCTAGAAGTTTTCTGGTAGAATTTTTGGGATTGCTAATATATAGTAGCATCATGTCATCTATAGATAAGGTTAATTTGATGACCTCTTTCTCCATTTATGTGTCCTTTAATTTCCTCCTCTTGCCTTAGTGCTCTAATTAGTATTTAGGTCACAATGGGAATGTGGCCAGTAGACATTCCTATCTAATGCCTGTCTTCAATGAGCTTGCTGCAACCTTTTTTTTCATTTAGGATGATGTCAGCAGTGGGTTTCTAGATCTTTCTAATATATGCCAGGACCAATATCTCAGGGCTTGTATTTTCACAGTGGCCTGGCCCTCCCCTCGTCAATCACCAATCAAGAAAATACCCTTACAGATTTGCCTACAGGACAATTTAATGAATTCAGCTCCTCATGCTCCATCTTCTCAGATGACTCCAGCTTTTGTCTAGTTGACAAAAGTACCAGTACAGAGGTCATGGCCAGAGAAAGTGAGATGATGGAATGCCTGTGACACTAAGACAGTTTTGACCAAAGTTCAAGAAAGCAAGTTGGGAAATAATCGGGGAAACAAGCAGGACTGAGGTGGAGTGTCCATGGACAGAGAGATCAATAGTGTCACTTAGAGAGCCAGTTGACATAAACAGGGGCACCCTCTGGGCTATTCTGGGACTGCTGTAGCTACAGAAAGAGAGCAGTGGCTTTAGAAGAGAACATGGGCACAGGATGGGGGCTTGAAGTCATTGGCATCGAACATGATGACTTCTTAAAAGCCAGGATTGGGACAACAAGTAGTTATGGGCTCTTCTGAGGCAGCTGAGACAAGAGGAATATGAAAGGAGAGGAGGCAGATGTCACCGGAGAGCCCCCAAATGATTAATGTCATAGAAGAGGGAAGTGCAAAAATGAACATGAGGGGTTTGAGGTGAGGGAAAGGGAACTGAAACTCAGGCCAGGGAGACGGTGACATCCTAGTGGCAAGAGCTCCAGGGAAGGGAACTGGAGAAGATCCCAGGCAATAGAATCCAGGAAAAGCAAAGAGGCCAGAAAATAACCCCTAGGAAGAACAGCCCAAAGCCAAACAGGGAAGTAAGTTGAGGAAGTAGAGGGGACATATCATAAGGGAAATAGAGTGGATAGAGAAGAAATTTGCTCCAGGAGGATACTAGGGGAGGAGTGGTGGCACCTCAAGCTACAGAGTAGGTAAGGAGTGTATTACATTATGTCTAAGTCACCCTTGTACATCTGTGTCACAGCACCAAATCTGTTATTAGAGAATCACTAAGGGCCCATTGGATGAGGAAATCAAAGGTTAGGAGTTACCTCCTCTAGAACATTTTTCCAAAGAGTGAAGCAGAGACTAGGGAAAGGAATAAGGTAGCTTTTTATAAAGAAGTAGATGGAAGTACTTTAGATTGTTAACTGGATACAGTATCATCAACTAGGTACACAGAACCACTGACTTGGCACACAATATCATCAACTAACTGGGCACACTGTACCACCAATTGGGCACAGACTACTGCCAACTGGGCACAAAGTACCACTGACTGGTCACATGGTATCACAGACTAGGCACATGTATCACTGACATATCAAATAGTCAGTTGCTTTGAGGTTGGACCAAGGATCTCATTACTCTTGAGTGTGAAAACTGTGTTCTACATCCTCTGAAGAATACAGGTGGGAAGAAGTAACCACATTTATTACTGTTTTACTTGTCTAGAGGCTCAGTTTCAGATGTGTTCTGTGTGTTTTCCATCCTCATGATGAGTGTTTGAGATAGGAGATGGCTAACCAAATTGGTTCTGCGTTCTCATACCATTTGTTAGCTTTGAACTAGGAAAGCACAGATACTGTATTTACTGTCATGATTTTTATCCTTTAGATTTGTAGAGGATTTAGGGCCCCAAGTTGCTCTTCTGGTTTACTTTTAACTAAGCAGTGACAGTCAAGAATCACTTGTTGATGTATTAGTGTATGGGTGTTCTTTTTTTTTTTTTTTTTTTTTTTTTGAGACAGGGTTCAGGGTTTCTCTGTGTAGCCCTGGCTGTCCTGGAACTCACTCTGTAGACCAGGCTGGCCTCGAACTCAGAAATCTGCCTGCCTCTGCCTCCCAAGTGCTGGGATTAAAGGAGTTCATCACCACTGCCCAGCATGTATGGGTGTTCTAAACTGCCTCTTTCAGAATAGCTCGCCTCTCTAGCTTTCTTCTTTGCATACTCCAACAATTGGTCTCCTGTTAGTGTCTTGTCTATACTTGTAAAGGGAAATTTTTAGCTGAATTATCTCTTACTGTGCTTGAAAAAAAAACAACCCTGCTTGTGACTGGTCAATGTGAATATTTATTAGTTGAACAGATTTCCCAAAAAGCTGTTGAAATCATGGCCTCCTTTCCTACACTACTGCTTAGAGTAAAATGATAGAAAAAAATGGAAGGAAGAGCTGCTAAGGAGAAAGGAACCAGGGTTTAGTTATGTGAAAGTCTCATCCTCCTCACATTGCAAATGATAAACATTAAGATAGTTGCTCTCTGGTGCTTCTCAAATCCATAACAGATCCATAGCCTCCATCCTCTTCTCCTCCCCTCTGTCTACTCCTTCCCACCTTACCCATACTTTCCCTGTTCTCCCCATTTTTCTCTTACTGCTGAAGCTGAAGATGGTAACCGGCCTGTTACTGTGAAGTCATACTTGCTAGGAGGCTGAGAAGGACATTAGGACTCTGAAGTCCTCATTGATCAGTGTTGCTTCTAATGAGTTAATTTCTAGATGTGGTGAATTTAATGGTAACTTTTTTGTTGTTAATAAAGAATGGAAGATGGGTAGATAATTTTGAATTGTGTGAATGCTATGAGAAACAAACAAAAATATTTGCTCTTGGAAGTGGTCCTCTGTAGATTGGGTCAAGAATATGGCTAAACATATTTGTGCTAATGCCCTTGAGAAACCAAAACATGGAAGTGTTCAGTCACATAGTGGCTATTTTGAAGAGACATGATGTTTATTTCTCAGTGCAATCAAGATTTAGAGATGGAATCTCAGTCTCTCTCTCTCTCTCTCTCTCTCTCTCTCTCTCTCTCTCTCTCTCTCTTATTCTTCTCTCATAGAATACATCTCCACTGCAACCTCCATTCCTTCCACTCCTCCTGATCCCTACCTACCTCCCCTCTCTCAGATCCACTGCTCCTCCATTTTCCTTTCAAAAAGAACAGCCCTTCAAGGGATACCAACTAAACATGACATAAAAAGATGCAATAAGACTAGGCCCAAACTTATTAAGACTGGATGAGGCAACCCAATATGGGGAAAAGCATTCCAAGAGCAGGTAAAAGAGTAGAAATTACCCCAACCCCCATTGTTAGGAGTCCCATAAATACACTACATTAAACAACCATAATATATATGTGAGGACCTAGCACAGGCTCATGCAGGCTCCATGGTTGTTGTTTTAGTCTCTGTGAGCTCTATGAGCTCTGCATACGTACTTGGTTCTGTGGACCTTGTTGTCCTGGTGTCCTCAACCCCTCTGGCTCCTAAAATCCTTTCTCCCCCTCTTCTAAGAGGCCTTCCTGGAGTTATGCCTAATGTTTTGCTGTAGGTCTCTATACTTGCTCCCATCAGATGCTGGAGGAAGCCTCTCTGATGATGAGTGGACAAGGCACTAATCTATGAATATAACAGAATATCATTATAAATGTTTTCATTGATCTTATTTTCCAGTCTTGTTTGGTTCTACCTAGGTCTCTGAGCCATCCAGCTTCTGGTTCCTGGCTATCCAAGTAGTGTCTGGTGTGGGCTTCCTTTTGTGGAATGGGCCTCAAGGTAGACCAGTCATTGGTTAGCCACTCCTATAAGCCATTATTGCAGTAGTACATCTTTCAGGCAGGACAGATTGTGGGTCAAATGTTTTGTGATTGGGTTGGTGTTCCAATCCCACCCTTGGATGCCTTGCCTGGTGAGTTACAGGAGATGGCTGGTTCAGGCCCCATATCCTTCATTTCTAGAAGTCCTCACTAGGGTCATTCTCATATAAGTTCCAGGAAGTTTCTTCTGCTCTAGGTTTCCGCATTGCCCCTCAAGCCCACCCCCAAGTTCCAGTAGTCTCTCCCTGTACTCTCTCCCTCCATTGCTTCCTCCCCAACCTGATCCTTCCTGTTCCCTCAATCACCCACCTCTTGTCTACCCACATAATTTGTTCTATCTCCTCTTCCCAGGGAGATCCAGGTATTACCCCTAGAGCCCTCCTTGTTACTTACCCTCTCTGGGTCTATGAACTGTAGCATAACTATCCTTTACTTTGATTAAGTACCTGTGAAGGAATCTAATGTCTGATGAAATAACTTATATAGATCTGTAACCTGGGAAATGTTATGTTAACAAAAATAATGTCAGATTAGACTGAAGGCAACCAAAGATGAAATGACAGAAGTCTGTGGGATTCTTAAACGTTGTGAAGAACAACAGCGGATAAGATTACTCCTTAGAACCGTGTGCTACCACTCAAAGGACACATGCTTCAAAAAAAACTATTGGAGAGTCCAGGGGGAACATATCTGGCTATAGATAAAGTAATGGAATCAATAGAGCCAGGACACATGATCTCACATCTCATGAGGTTATTGTTCTGCCCTGATATCCAATGATGCTTTACATAGTTGGGTTTTGACACTGAAGATTCTTTTCATTATACTTTCTTTCATTTGGAATAGAAAGTTATTGATTATAAGTGAATCAAAACACAAGCAAAAAGCAGAAACAAGATATTAATAGAAGGAAAAACTGAAATAAAGTATGTATACTGGGGCTTGCTTGACTTTAACCTAACAAGATCCAAGAAAGCTACATCTGACTTAAATGAAACACAAAGTACAGCTACCAACATTTATGTACCAGAAACACACCAAGCATTTCCTCTTCAAAAAAAAAAAATAGATGTTTTGGAAATTGGATAAAACGCATGTAGATATTGAATGAATAAATGTTTAAAGGTGTACAGGATTGTTAACCAAGCCTATTTTACTAAGTAAATTGAATCAAAATGGGTCTCAACATTGCGTGAAGAGGACAGTCAAACCAGGAAATGCTTTTGACATGCTTATCACTGCCTGTAATTAACGAAAGGGTGTAAAGACAGAAAGTTTCAAATAAAAACACACTATTATTTCTACAATGTTAATTCAAGTGTAAACTGAGAAGAGTTACAGTTCCCTCTAAATCAGGGTAGGGTGGCTACACTGCTGTGATAGATATTTCTAGTCTCTGAGGCCTAGTCAGAACCCATAACCCACCAGGCACCAATGACATCTCAAAGCCTAAGATGTCATAAAGGTAGCTCCTGACCAATGAGGTACAGAAGCTGGGGGTGCAATGGGCCTGACTGAACATTTTCTTCAGAGAACCAGTCCTGCTGGTGAACCAGGCAGAGCTTACCGGAGCCCAGTCCATCAAATCATCATGTCGGGGAAGAAAAGCCAAGAAAAGTCTTGCAGTGACAACAAGCAGATGGAAGATCCTTCTTCTAGGCTGAGGTACAGGTTCCTGTGAACTATGTGTACCGTCTACTGCAGGAGGAGCAATATACCCCCTGCCTAGGTTCCACAACTTCAGATTTCCTCCTTGCCATGCTTGATTACCTTACCAACTACATCCTGGAGGTGGTGGGCTCCGAAACCAACATCAACAGCCAGCAAAATATCTCACAAGATAGAGAGAGACAGAGAGACAATGACCGCGAATCCCCTCAAGCCTTCAAGAACACGTCTTTCTCTCTGTTTGATGAGATGCCTGGACCAGAAGGAATGGCTAAAGAATGGGGTATACAACCCAAGGGTAGGAAGCCTCACAGACTCAGCTAGAACCATGAAGGCTAATAGCAGAGGAGGCTCCCCTGGTGTCCATGAATACTAATAAAATGTTTAAATGAAAGCTAGTTGTTCTGATTTATTTCAAGTTGTCTCTATGGGTTGGAGGTTATCCACAAGATACTAAGGAAAGAATGGAAGATGCAAGTTATTCTTAGGAGTGGGTGTTTGAATCAAGGGAACACTTCACACTGAGGGTGGCTTGGGTAATGACCCTGGTGGGAGGAATTGGGAGGAGAGGAGGGTGGAGGGGAGGGTGGAGGGAAGGGTGGAGGGGAGAGTGGAGGGGAGGGCAGAGAAGGCTCCCTTGTTGGTTTTGCGTACAAAAGAAGCTTCAGAGAAGATAAAAGTTGGCTGTAACCTCGCTGGCAAGTTGTATTTTCAGTATGGTAACATAGAAGACGCTACTGAGGAGCAGAAATTGTGCAGGGAAGTCTTTCATGGGAGGGAAGGTCTCAGAGCAGAAGGAAATGAGTATCAGCGAAGGGGTACAAACAGTGGGCATGAACCACGTGAGTGGACAGTAATGGGACAGAGCATTCACTTGATGATGGTGTGATGGTGAAGCCAGGAGGAAACATCCATTTTAGAAGAGGTAAAGTGGTTAAACATCTAGTCTTAGGGTATGTTTTTTGGAGAGCCTTGGATTTATAGAAATCTAATCACTTCTGGGTAGAATACGGTAGAGAATCTAGCTTGCCAGCTATTTCTACTATCCATTTGTCTATTTTATCCCAGACCAATTCAGAATGTTATAATCAATGGGAATACTAGTCTTTTTTTAAAATCTGGATGAAGGAATCATACTGTTTTCATTTATACTTGACCCATGATTGAATCTCAGACTTGAAGCTATAAACTCTTAATTCTCTGAACATATATCTCCTCCTAGGCCTTTTGTCTCTGTAAAGGCTCGCCAATAGGGAGTCAAACAAGTCCAACCTCCAAATTCCACCTCAGGCACTAAACAAAGTCTGAGAAATGAAAACTACTTGATCACACAGAGCTGTTCATCCAGCATGTTTAAATCCATCTTGACAGGGTCAGTATCTGCTTGGGACCCCAAAACCCAAGTTCTCAGCACAAATGAGATTTATTCCCCTCAAAGGGACATGGGGAAAGGAATAAGAAACAAAGAGGAGATAGAGGACAAAGAGAAGGGAAGAGAATAAGGGGGCAAGGGATACTTGTCCCAGAAATAGAGGAGAGAGCAAAAAACTGCCTCTGGATAGAGGAGACAGACATGGCCCATAGGCAAATGGCAGTTTATAGAGGTAAAAGGGGAAACCTCATGTTATGATGATGTATTTGATTTTAATTGGATAGGTTAATTAGGACAGCTAGAGGGAGCTTTCAATTGCTGGACTTCAATACTTTGATAGCTGGACTTTGAGTGAGAACTGCAGGAGGAGGAAGTGGCCAAATAAGAGAATAGACCTTGGTGGCTAGCTTTAAGAGTGTAATCTCATGTCTTTGATTTTGTTTTTTAGTAAGACAGAGGGAATGGGGGAGAAGGGCAAAACCTGCCAGAGCCATGTTTGCCATGCTGAAAGTTGGGGTTAGGAGCTGGTGTTTGAATCAAGGGAGCACTTCTCAGTAGGGGTGGCTTGGGTAATGACTTTTCACACCTACTATGGCTTCTCCTAGCTAAGGCCTTCTGCAATACTGCCCTGAAATTGATTCAGAGGGCTATTTTTCTATAATTAAGCTATAACCTTATGTGCCAAACCCCATTTTACACATTGGACATTGATCATAGAATAAATATTTTAATGGATTCTTTGACATTACTCATTTGCCTATGGGGACATTTCATGTTCAAACTGTAACTGTCGGTGGCCAACAGTTTACAAAAGGATGTACATAATGTCAAAGGCAATGCTGGAGTTATAGAAGGTGAAATGGTATGCTTAAGTGGGATGAACAGTTTTAGTTGAAAAACAATGTTTTCCTGTAATGTTGAAGTAAAGTAGAATGATTTTCCCCCAAATGGGTATGTGAGCAGTTCCCTATCATGGGCTCTTGTAGACTGAAGGAGGATCAGAGTGCCCAGTGGGCACTCATGACATCATAAAGGTCTCTTTCTGACCAAGGAGGAGCAGAGATGACACTTGCTGGGTATAAAAACTGCTGTCTTGGGAGACACCAGATCAGAATACATACCATCCATCAGGTGAAATGGAAGATAAAAGACAGAAGGATAGCAGAGCTTGCTCTTCTGGAGCAGAGCTGCAGCTCCCTGGTAGCGAAGTAGAACACCACCTTCCACAAAGAAACGTCTCCAAACGCCTGGACACTTCTGCATCTGTTTTTCTCATGGGTGTGCTCGACTATTTGACATCCAACATCCTTGACCTGGCCGGCAAGGAGGCTCACAACAGCGGCAACAACCTCATTGCCCCGGAGCATGTGATCGAGGCAGTTCAGAACAACAAGGAACTTCGCCAACTCTTCAAAGATAACGAATTTTTGGTTAATGAAACAGCAGGACCTGATAAGACACCAGGACCCAGTGAGACACCAAGAACCAGTGAAAAGTGAAGATGCTTGCATCTCAGAGGCTGGAATTCCATCTTAAAGTCTCAGATCAACCTCAATGACTTCCTTGTTGGTGAAGGAGGGATTTTATCAGACATTATTAAAGTGTCTAAATGATTACTAGTGATTCTGATTCATTTCAGTGCGTCATTTGGGGTTACAGGTGATCATCAAACACCCAGGGTTGGGTTGGTTGAGGTGGGGGGTGGCACAGAAACTGTGATTTCTGGGGGGGTGTGGGGGTTCTAATGGGGATGGTGTGAGCAGTGGCCTTGGTATGAAAAGGTGGCAGAGGAAGAGGACAGAGTGTAAGTGTTGTAGCCCGGACAGAAAGGCTTCTCCTACGGAAGTTGTTACAGCTCTGCTTCTGCTGCTGCAGGGAAGAAGACACTATCTCCCCAGTAAAAGTGTTACAGTTCTGTTCTGGCTGGGGCAGAAGTCTGGTAGACTGGGGTCCCTAGTGAAAGTTAACAGTTCTACTTCTTCAGGGAATGGCTTCCCTGGGCAAAATATTACAGCTCTGCTCCATTGTATAGTTAGGATTTCCCCAGTAAAAGCTCTCTTCCTGCCAGTGTTACAGCTCTGATCCAAGAGGTATCCTGGAAGTCCCCAAAGCATGAAATACCACAAAGTCACATCACACAACAAACCTCACAAAAGGGATTTACTGGGAGGAGAAAACCCAGGAGGTTGTCTATCTCTGCTTGGGCAAGAAACAGCAGGGAACCGAGCAGAAGGGCAGGGTTTATATGGAGTTTCTTGGAGTGGCAGAGCTTTACAGAGTGGAGATTTCCAGGGTGAGGATTGGTGACATTTCAATGCCTGAACTTGGGTGAGCTCAGGAATTGGTAGGTTTTCCTATTCAGGGATTAGTGGGTTTCTAGAGCAAGCTCACGGATCAGGGATTGGTAGAGTTCTGTTTCTTGGCCCTAGGTTTGGGGCTTGGGGTCAATTCAGGGTCAGTGTATCCTTTCTTCGGCCCTGGCGATGGGGTTAAGTCTGGGTCATTGTGTCCTTTCCTTCACCCTGATCTTGGGGTCAACTTGGGGTCAGTGTGTTCTTTCCTTGGTCCCCCATCTTGGGGTCAAGTCTGGGTCAGTGTGTTCTTTCCTTGGTTCTGGTCTTGGGGTCAGTGTATTCTTTCTTTGGCCCTGGTCTTGGGATCAAGTTAGGGTCAGGGTATCCTTTCCTTGGCCCTGGTCTTGGGGTCAGTGTGTTCTTTCTTTGGCCCTGGTCTTGAAATCAAGTTATGATGAGGGTATCCTTTCCTTGGCCCTGGTCTTGGGGTCAAGTCAGAGTCAGGGCTTTTTCTCTTTACAGAAGCTGTCCTGGTAGGCTATGAATGTAGAAGGCCTTGGGATGACTAGTATGGCACTGCTCTCTGGAGAGAAATTAGTGAAAACATGGGCTGTGGTGGGGAAGATATCATTCTTGGGTGGAAATGCTTCAGGTCAGTAGGTGATGGCAGTTGTTGGGAGGAAGCCATTGAGTATTGAGTGGACCACTGTTAGCATTAACTTTAAGGATCTGGAGTGTTGACTGAGCACTGAGGGGTAATGGTGAAATCAGAAGGAAATACACAAAATAGAAACTATGATCTATGTTTTCTCTTAGAAGAATTTAATTCTCTGCCTCATTGTAAGAAAGAATGCTGTGTGGAATATATGCTTTAGATTTTTGTGCACACTGGTACACTAAACAATTGTATATAAATGCTATTTGGCCTAAGACCTACAATTTAGGCAGGTGTAACTGGTTACGGAACATTGGTTTCTTCTAGTACAGTGGCTGGCAGTGAAGATGCCATGGAATTAGTCATTATACTCATAAAACTTTTCTCAAATAACGTTCTTTGTGTGAACAGCCTAGTTCTCAGGCCTAGAGTACTCAGTTAAAAAGCTATCTGATGTTGAAAAACATTTTATTTGGCTTGTGTCTGTAGCAGTCTAAAACATAGTCCTCAGGTTATGTTACAGGACAGCATCAAAGAGGAATTGACCTAATATGATAGAAGTTATAGAAGATAGGTTGGTTAAACATATAGAATGAACAGTTGTGTGTAGATTTTATAGTTCATGCAGTAGTTTAAAGGTTCCTGGTCTCTCTGAGATAGTTTCTTTCCTGGGCATGGTTTGGAGTTTGGACTTGATTCAGCCATGGCTAGTGAAGCAGTTGTAGAATCAAGGATCAACAGAGATACTCCCTGTAAACATTGTGTTGAGCTATGCCTATGGGTTTTATAGGAAACATGGGTTTTCACAAGTAAGCATTTTGTACAATTGTATAGCAAGAAGAATGCAACTTAAAGTCAAATAATATTTCCATGTTATGCAAAATAAAATTATAAAGTCATTAAGGGTAGATTGTTGATCAAAATATTTGTAAGCAAAATGATCTACTTTATTTTCTCATGAGCATTGTGCAAGTCCTGAGCATCTGTATTTTAGTCACTGGCAAAGATCAGTTTGATGTGCTTCTTTATTAGAAAACATTTAAAAGAAACAGGACACAAACTAATACAGGTTATAACCAAACATCTAGCTTAGTAGCTGAGGGCTGGGATACAGCTCAGTGTCAGGAAGCTTGTACAACATGAGTGAGGCCTGAGGTTCAATCCCTAACTCAATAAATATAAATAGATGCATATATTCAGAGAGAGAGAGAGAGATAACAACTAAAATCATGCCACTATAGTGGTGCTTACCACTGTCTGCAAGGAAAGTACTGCAAAAGCACTGGTACATTAAAGATATTCATAACTCACAATTGTCTAGTTTAGTGGTTCTCAGTCTTCCTAATGATGTGACCCTTTAATACAGTTCCTCATGCTGTGGTGACTCCCAACCATGACATTTTTGTTGCTACTTCATAACTAATTTCCTCCATGTTATGAATCATAAGATAAATATCTGTTTTACAGGATATATAATATGTGATCCCCAAAGAGGTCATGAACCACAGGTTTAGAGTCACTGATCTAGTGACACACTTTCTAAAATTTTTAATAATTGTTCCCATACCCTAATATGAGCACTAAATGATATATATTATATTGAAATAGCACAGTCTTTTCTGAAACATGTATAATCATTACGTATACTCTATAAATGAAATAATATACAAATATAATCCCTGACAGGTCTTGAGAACATATTTTTAAATTAAAATTTTATTCATTTATTTATTTTTCGAGGTTGGAATGGTAATAAACTATCTTTAATCTGGAACTCAGGAGGCAGAGGCAGGTAGATCTCAGTGAGTTTAAGGCCAGGTTGATCTACATAGTAAGTTTCAGGCAAGTAACTATGATATGGTAAAAACCTTTCCTTATGAAAAAAATGTGTTGATATGTTGAGTGGTGTTATCATGATGTAGGTCTTGTTTAAACAACCATATTATTGAAACTTCATAGATGCTATATGCAGAAGAGCAGCAGGGTTGTTGGTTCTCAATCTTCTTCATCCCTCTTCTGAGTTGTTCCCTGAGATTTAGATGTAGAGGTTGCTTTGTAGCTATCCCATTTGGGGCTGGGAATCCCAGGGTCAGCTACTCTCTGCATTTTGACCAGCTGTGACTTTCTATATTGGTCTTTGTCTTCTGAGAAAAGAAGCTTCTTTGATGAGGGTGAGAGCTACATTTATTTGTGTATATAAGAATACGTGTTTGGAATACAGTGAGAGGCTGAGTGACTTAGGAAAATGTTACTACTGGGGAGAACCTCCTGACTGAGAAAATTTTTAATGTAATTCGCGACTACTAGTATATCAGATACATCTTTTTGTAACACTTTGTTCATCACAAAATGACAGAATAAATATTTGTAACCTTCCAAGGGTTTGGAGGGGGGAGAAAATCTTAATTATAAATATATTTTAAAGTATCATTCTAAGTATCTAAATTTAAGATGGCTTGAGGAACGATATGAATAAAATGGATATTGGAGCATTTGCAAATAAGGTCATGGGAGCTTGAAAAGATAGGTGCCTATAGCTTGGCCTTTTATTACCTATAATGGTGAGACAAGAAGCAGTTAAACACTGCATCCTATTTTTCTATTCTTTGTTAATATTTACTTTTGGTTGTTTGTAATAAGATGTTGCTATGTAGCCCTAGCTAGTCTTATATTTACTAGGTTTTCCAGGCTGGCATTAGACTTGGGACAGTTATGTGTGGCTCAACCACCAATGCTGTGATTCTATGCCTAGACCGTCCCTTTTACTTTAAAGACAACAATCCAGGGCATGATAATGTGAGAATAATTTATTGGAAGTTAATTGGTTCACATGCATAGTATCTGCTGGGCAGCTGTGGTTAACTGCCCAGGTTCTGAATGAGATAGAGCTTATCAACATTTTACCATGGAAGTCAGAGGAGCCATTGGCAGTTAACGGTCATGGAAAGGTGGCGGGAGGGGGGGAGGTGGGGGGCGATTGTCCTTTTCCTTAGTAGTGATTGGCAGTTAACAGTTACTTCATGGGGTGTTTTTTTCCCTCAGCACTATAGTCACCTTTTAAGTCACCTGTGCTTCAATAAATAACTATTTAAAGAACCTTAATTAAATGTAATTAATTAAATGCCAAATAAAAGACATAAAAACTGGACTAGATGGGAAGATGAAGAAATTCATTAGAAGGAGAAAGAGAATAAGCAGGCAATGGGGGTTGAGTATGATAAAATTTATGAATATAAACTTGTTGGGAGTACATTACTAAGAAGAGAAGAAGGCAAGTTTGCACACTGTGATATTTAGAAGTGTATGCATATAGATGTGCATGCTTTTTAAACCAAGGTTTTGCCAACAAAGAAAATGGGCATATCTGAAGTGCAATCTTTTAGCGTGTTTTTATCAAGCCAGACTCAAGTTGTAACAAAACTTGGTCTGTTTTACAGAGCAAGTCCAATTCACCAAGTTCAGTATCCGGTATATAAATGTAATTCTAAAGTCTTTACAACCCCTTCTGAAAGTGTTATGCATTCACTCATGAACTACGAGTCAGCCTTGAAAACCCATAAAACAAATTTGTTTCCTCTTTCAAATTATGTTTCTGTAAACTTTCTGAAATTTTCTGTACCAATTCAGTTTTGTTTTATGTGACTATCTTTCCTGTTCTAATATAAAAAGCCATTTGCCTTACAGAGCCATCCCTTCTGCACAAGGACTGGCTGTGCAGGCCTGGTATCTCAGAAACAGATTTGTTATTTAAATGTGTTATCTCAAATCTCAGCACCAAAAGGCCTACAGTTTGCAAGCTTCATACTCAGGAAACCTGGCAATATAATTGTGTCTGGGAAGTGGGAGGGGTTAGGGAAATGGCATAAGTCCCAAACCTCAATCTCTAAGCCCCAATTTTAGGAATGCTGATGACAAAGGGCAGGAAAACGTGAATGCCTTATTTCAGAAAAAATAAGTTTGCAGTTTCTCCACTTTTTCATTCTTTTGAACCCCTCAGTGAGTTAGATAATGTCTACCAACATCAGGTAGGGTGCAGATCCAAATGCTAATCTCTCCCAGAAGCAACCCCTCCAAACATTCAGGATTAATATTTTGTCAACTTCTAGATGATCCCTTAGTCCACTGAAATTAACAAGCCAAATCAATCATTCCAAAACAAAATATTAAACAAGTCTTCTTTGCTAAAGGTTAGTGTAACTTTATGTGAATTTCAGTTCTTAAAGTGATTGTGTTAGGTAACTCAGGGAAGAATTCCTTTCAACTCACAGATTTTATGAACTAATATATTACTATCCTTCAGAAATAGAAAAAATGACATGCTCATGGAAAGGAAAAGCATTTCTGAATTACAGACATGGAAGAAGATATAGCACCCCATGGTAGTTTGAATAGAATGGCCCCATAGGCCCATTGGGAGTGGCACTGTTAGAAGGTGTGGCCTTGTTGAAATAGGTGTGGCTTTGTTGGAGGAAGTATATTACTGAGGGCAGTCTTTGAGGTCTCAAATGCTCAAACCAGGCTTAGTGGATCTCAGCCTTTTTCTACTGCCTGTGGTACAAGATGTAGAACTCTCAGCGACCTTTCCAGCAGTATGTCTGATTGCACTCTGCCATGTTTCCCGCCATGATGATAATGGACTAAGCCTCTGAACTATACACAAGTGCCAATTAAATATTTTCCTTTATAAGAGTTGCCATGGTCATGATATCTCTTCACAGCAATAGAAACCCTCATGACTTCAATTATGCAGTTTCACTCACCATCAAGAATAGCCACATACATATTAAATATTATTCTAGATACTTAAGCAAAACAAAGCAAAAAGTACTACATTCTTCAAAGGGCTGTGATTCTTAATTTACTTGATCTCAAAATCACATATAAATAAAAAAATGACAAGCCAAGAGTATCTATTACCTCTCTGATAACTCCACTTCATCAAGCACTAGCCAGATTTGACCCTGCTTAGCTTCTAAGATAAACACAGATAGTGTTCATTCAGGGTCATAGGGCTCTAGATGGATAAGGTCTCACTTATCAGAAATACATTTCTGGAGTTCTTAAAATCATCAGAGACAAAAACCAAAATTTTCATCTCATCCTGCCAATATTTTAGAAAAATCAATAATAGCCCTTACATATCTGAAATCAAGCAAACACCAAGGTAGTAGCTCAGAAAATTGACACTGGGAAATGAGAATTGGCAATATTCTGTGAGTAATTTGTACCCTCTCGGTGAGCTAAGAAAAGCTTAAACCATGAAAATTTTCTGACCCTGACAGATGAATGTACTGAGAATTTGATTTGACCTCTAAAATTATAAAAAAAGGTAACTTTTAAAACAATGTCAAAGCATGACATACAGATATGAAGCAAACATATTTTTTAAGATGTATTTTTGAGACAATGGCTTAGTTACTTTTCTATTGCAGTGACAAAACATCATGACCAAGGCAACCTACAAAAGAAAGCATTTCACTGGGCTTCTGGGTCCATGGTGATGGAGCAAAGATGTGCCAGGAACTGTTAAGAGTTTACATCTTGGTCTGCAAGTAGAACCAGAGAGAGAGAGAGAGAGAGAGAGAGAGAGAGAGAGATAGGCAGTAATCATTGAAAGGGTCAAAACCCGCCCTCAGTGACACACCTTCTCTAACGTGCCCATTCCTCCTAATTCTTTCCAAGCAGTTCCACCAACTGGGAACCAAGTATTCCAACATAGAAGCCTATAGGAACATCTTTCAAACTACCACAGACAGGATCTTACTATACTACCTAGGCAGGTCTGAAACTCATGATCCTCCTGCCTAGGCCTCAAAGTATTAAAATTATAAGTTTGTGGCACCATATGTAGCAACATATATTGAAATGTTTCTTTTTTTTTTAACTTATGGAGCAACTAGAAGTTATTAATAATACTTTAAATGAGAATCAAAAGAACAGACACAGGAATACTCATCAGTAATGTTAAACTGAATAAGAATAAATAAACATAAGATAAGAATAAATAGACATAGGGTGAAGCTTTCACCCGAAATAGTTACATCATGGGCCTAAAAATAGAGCTTTAAGATATATAGTATGATTTGGAGGTCTTGACACCTAATAGCAATTTCTACTTGGATAATAGAATTTCTTGAGAGCATGAAGTCTACTTCTACTCTCTCTCTCTTTTGAAACTGACAAATTCCTACTCTCTTAATATATTAGCTATTCTAAATTTTTAGTGTGTGTGTGTGTGTGTGTGTGTGTGTGTGTGTGTACTATAGCATGTGTTTGGAGATCAGGTGAACACTTGTGGGAGGAGCTTCTTCCTTTTCACTGTGGTTCCAGGTACTAGAATGTAGATTTTCATGCTTGGTGGCAATTGACTTTATCCCTTGAGCCACCTCAGTGCATACAAGCATAATTTTGATGCTTTTGCATTCTACTTGAGAGAAGATAAGTTGCATTTGAGTTTAACATGACCACAACTAAAGAAGAAAATTGTCTTAGAACATATCAGCCCATAGGCTCACTGAACTGAATGATAAGATTTTAGATTTTGACTTGATACTAAAATTGCTTCAGAGTTTTAAGACTGAGAGAATGATGCAAATGTGTTTTGTTCTGCCAATGAAATAAGGTACTATGTCAGTTGTATTAACCATAGAGGAAGGGACATAAGACAAGAGATAGAATAATTGCTACTCTAGGAACTGGGATAGGCAAGGAAACAGATCTTCAAGTAGAGCCTATGGAGGTTATGTAGCCTTGACAACACCCAGACTTTGTCAAAGTGAAAATTATTTAAGATGTCTGAATTCCAAGTTTAAAACAGTAAATACATATTCTTTTAAGCCATCTGATAGGACTAAAACTCAGACAGTTGATAAGCTTGATGACCTGTGTTACAAACCCCAACCCACATGGTGGAAGGAGAAAACATTCCCACAAGTTCTATCCTGCCATCTATCTATGTGTCATGGCATGCATGTACACACACATATAATAAATGTAAAAAAATAAAAGATACATCAGTAAAGGATTTCTCCTTCAGTCCTGATATAAGTCTCTAACCACATTACTAATATCCTAAATGACATGTTAGGTTTTGAGGGATTACGGTAGCAAACGATTGTGCAAAACTAGACATTAATTCTTGTCGAAAAAAAATCTTAGTTGACCTTAAGAGATTTTACTCTGACAAAGATGAAGTAACTGGTACTAGCCCAGACACTCTTATAAATGATTATAAAATTCAAAGACATAAATATGGGCGATTTGTAGGTATTGTATACTAGGCAGAACAAAGCAGTGACACAGGACAGAAAGGAAACAAAGTAACTAAACCATCACTCTAGAGCTCTGCTCAGGACAAACTTTGCAATGTCACAGTAAACTGGATTTCAGGCAGTTCTTGAAGGCTCTCCTGGGTTGAAGATGAGCAAGGACTAAGAGCTCAAGAGACCAGAAGAAGTTTGAATTTATAAATTTGGGCATCCTAGAAGAGGGATCTATCTATGTAAACAAGATCTTCAGAAGGCCATTTTGAAGGCTTTCAGGAGTTGGGTTTTTGTTTTTGTTTTTTTATTTTGTTTTTCTTCATATTCACAGATTCAGATTACCTAGAAAGAATCTCCTACAGAGTAGAAAGAGGGAAGGAAATATTGACCAACTGTTGAGGATGATATTTCTTTCATACTTAAAGTTGACTCATATTTTCAATTTCCTAGTATCCTATCTTTGAGATCCCTTGCTGTAACCCCTAAAGAACTTGACTGTGCTAATTCAAATGAATACTCTTCCTGGGGAAATAATCTTCCAAAGTTTCCTTTTTTTTCATTTCAAGATGCTGTATATATGATACTTTCACCAATCAGTTTCTTGAGGATTCTTTTGCTCTGCATGGAAAGAAAGCAAAACCAGACAGTGAGAAGACCTGAACGTCTCTGGAAGTCTCATTTTCCTTAATGCCTGGCGGTAGTCCATGTGGTGCAAGCAGCGGCAAGTGGTACCCTCTAGTGTTGCACTACACATATAGGCACCAGGTATGAGGGTCCTTATCCACAGACAGCTTGCCAGCATTAAAACTCTCAGCCTGAGGCCTGAGACTCTTGACCCTAAAATCTTGACTGTAACATGCAGTTTTCCTTTAGGTTCCTGACAGCCTCTTATCTTTCTTTAGCCTCAGCTCTTTGCCCTCTCTCACATGTCTCTATCTTTTTATCACCGTTCTTCCTTCTCTGGACACTGATAAAAATTCAGTAGCTTCTTTAACTGTCAGTTGCTTTTACTGCCTGCCAACTAACTGCTCAGGTCTTGGTTTTCTTCAGTTCTACTTTTACTATGCCTGCTGCTCTCTTCTGTTTCTGCTCCTCTGTTTCTTTGTCACCAGCACAGCTCAAGCTACCGGAAATGAACAAGAAAAAACTAGTTTGATGGCAGATTAACTGAAGAGACAGTTAATGAAACAAGAAAAACAAATAGCCAATAAGTATTTGAAAACTATCATACAACTTCAGGTACCAGGGAAATGGAAATGAACTGAGATCAACACAATTAGAATGCCTACTATTAAGGACACACATGACACCAAATGTTAGTCAGGATGTTCATAAAGCAGAACCCTCATACGTTGCTGGAAGGAACATAAACCAGCCTAGTTGTTTTGGGAATCAGTATGAAGGTTCCTCAGAAACTGCAAGGTGAAATTACTATATCATCTATCCATGTTACTCCTGGGAAATACTCAAAGGATTCAAACTCAACACACCACAGAGATACTTACATATTCATGCCTATTGCTGCATTTTTGCGAATAAAGATGCCCATCAAAATTGGGTAGAGACAATTTGCTGTTATATATACACCCATAGCATTTATTCAGCTATGAAGAATGAAACTTATGTCCTTTTGAGGAAAGTAGACGGTACTGGATACCAGCATACTAAGTGAAATATGCCACACTCAAACTCCTGAGTACTGTGTTATCATTTCATTTCTGATACTATGACAAACACTTCAACACAAAGCAGCTTAGAGGACGAACAGGTTTATCTCTAATTCCAGGTTATAGTCTGTTATTGCAGGGAACTCATGCTAGGGACTTGAATCACACATCCACAGCCAAAAAGCAGAGAGAAAAGAAACATATGAATACTTATTTGCTTACTCTTGGCTAGTTTCTCTTACTCAAATACAGCTGACAACTCACCTTAGGGAATAGTGCCGTCCATAGTGGACTGGGTCAATTAATAATTAGGACAATTCCCTACAGACATGCAACAAAACAAACTGATTTAGATAACTCTTTATTATAGTTCTTCCCAGGTATCTTTCGCTTATGTCAAATCGGCAGTTAAAACTAACTGACACAACCTACCCCGTATTAACTTGACATAGCATGTGCTATGTTAAGCCATAACTTTATAACCTTTGTCCCTAAAATCTGATGCTATTTAATAATGTAAAATATTGTCCAAAGTTAAAGTTCCCATAGTTTTTATTTTTTGTAATTCCAACACTTTAAAATGTCCAAGACCTTTCACAAAAGTCTCAAGTATAAATCAAACCCTTTCTATCTCACTGTTTGGTATCTGAGGCTTGTAGTGTCACCTATCCAACTCTGCTGCTAATGGTATGTACAGCTTGTCTTGTAGGTCAGCTCTACTGCACAGCTTCAGCTCTTGTGGACATCCTACAGTTTTGGCATCTTCAGTATCCTAGTATCTCCATTTCCATGGAGGCATCATCTTTACCCTATCGGGACCTTTCTGCAGGAATTCGGCCCTGCTTCAGCTGCTGTCTAGGATCTCCATCTTTTATCTTTCATTCCTACAAAGTGAGTAATACGTGGACAATCCTTTTACACTGTCACGTAAATGCTGAGTACTTAATAGGTTTTCTAAATCAAAGTTCCAACCGCATCCACATTCCTTATACAGAAACACTCTAAAGCATAAAGCCACATTGCCCAAGTCTACTACTGAATCACCTTACTAGCTCACTACCAATTTCTGTTCTAATTTCATTTCTGGTGCTGTGATAAAATACCCTGACAAAAACTAACAACATAAAGACTAAAAGGTTTTATTTGAGTTATAATTCTGGATTTTCATTGACGACAAGTCAGGGAGAAAGTCAAGCAGTTAGTCATATCACATTTATTAGTCAAAAGCACAGAAAAGCAAATGCTCCTGTATTGCTGCTTAATTCAATCTTTAACCAACCCTTTTCCTCTCTTATATAGTCTAACACCCCTGACTAGAGAATGGTGCTGCCCACAGTGATATGAGTCTATCTCATAAATTAAAAATCAAGACATTCCTTCCTAAACATGACCATAGGCCAATCTGAATTAGATAGTTCCTTGGATGATTCCACATTTTGACAAATTGAATCAAAACACACTCGAAAGAAAAACAGAAAAACAGTGGCAGCCAACTAACACTTAGAATCTCAGCAGTTGGGAGGGTGAAATAGTAAGATTGGCATGAGTTCAAGATCAGCCTGAACTACATAATTAGTACTAGGCCTGTCTGGGCTACAGCGTGAGACTATCTCAACATACAGAACAAAATATGTGTCTGTCAAGCTTTTGCTTACATGTGGAATTGTAATTTAATATATATAATATATTTAATATATAGCATATATATCATATATTTAATATATATCATATTATCTATATGAAAGTAGAAAGGAAAGTTCATAGGGGAAATTTAAGAGAAAAGAAGTGGTGGTTGGTCTAAAGCAAGGTGGAAGAAAGAAAGAACAAAATAACAAATAGAGTAATGGAGTAGGGGATGGGGCAACAATGTGCTCATTGCAGTTTGTGATAATTAAAAAATGTGGTACAAACTGTTTCCAACAGTCCTGTCTGAGGCTATGCCTGCAAGAGCACTGACAATGAACTGTAACTGTTCTTTAGTTTCCTCAATGTATCTGTGGAGTGCTCTAGATACTTGGTGGTAGGTCACACAAGGGACGTACTGCTGCTTATTTGACTGAGAGTCCCTTTACTCAGGTCAGCCAGGGTAGCAAGCAAGAGTCCAGAGAGTCTGCCAATTCAAGTATTAATTTTCCTTGTTTTCAGTCATTGCTCATTTATAGGAACATGAATGTCAAAAAGAAGTGTTTACAATGTAAGCTTAAAGACCTCATAATGGATGCTAGTAGTGGTTTTAACAGTATTCTAACAGTGCTTACCATATGTCCAGTATCCCAATACTGGTTCTAAGAAAATCTCACTCATTGTTCAGTGTAGTTTCATGGTTAAGTAATGGACTCTGATACTTAGCTTCTGGTCCTGTGATTTTTCTAATTGGATAACTGAGAAAAACTACTCTTTCGTTCATTTGGAATCTTTGTATAATAATATTACCATATGCTGAATAATTTGGAGAAAAAGTAGGAGATGATACATATAAAGAAAGCACTTTAAACAGTGCCTCCTGAGACACTGTTGTTATTTACTGCTCCTTTCCAGGATCTGTATGAATAGTGTTTTTCCCTGGTAGAAGAGAGTATTAGCAGAACGAATTACCTTCAAAACATTGATATAAAGGGGGGGTCATGTCAAGATCCTCTTAAATGCTGTTTACAGGATGAAACTAATTACCTTTCCTCTCCTTCTCCTTGCTCAGCTCTGTAGACACTGCCTGCTTCTTGAAATAGCTGTCTACCACAGATAAACATTACAGTGTGTTACTGGGTGTGTTTAACATGTAAATATATTGTGGGAACAAGAGAGGCTGGTTTTTCAAGTTCCTGCTCTTAGCACTTCCTGAGGGTCAAATCGTCCAGTCCAGTTTGTGTATCTGTAAGAAAAGTGAGCCTACAAAGCGTTTTAACCTTACTGAGGTAAGACTGACGTCTCTGGGGAACTCTACTGTGATACTTACTGTGTTGATTTTTGTATTTTGAGGTGGGCAGATGTTTCCTGGTTAGGAAAAAAATTATTCTTTCTACCACTTGATACTGGAACTCACCATAAAGTGAAAAAAATATGGAGTAAGGGGAATTTGCCTGTTAAATTGCTTGATGGCCTAATTTGATAGGTTGGAATGAAAGATGTATTTTCTTAATTTACTATTCAAAGTGAAATCTTAAAGTAAAATCTACTGAAAAGCCAAGTAGGTGTCCTAATAACAAAAATAAGTCAAGTTGATAGCAAAAGTACTGGTCATTTTATCAAAGACTTCTCATGGCTAAGATGGAGGGAGGGTCCTTTTGCCCTAAATTTCTTTCATGTATTTGAAACCTCAGATGTTATATAAATAACATTATTAAATTATATTTACATTTGGCTTCATTCTTTTTTCTATCATGTATGGTTGTTTGTTTGTTTGTTTGTTTTGTTTGACACAGGGTCTTTCACTTGTAGCTCTATTTAGAATTCACTACATAGCACAGTCTGGTCTCAAAGTCATGGTGATTCTCTTTAATATAGAGTGTTATAATCAGGATTGTTACTTTCCTTATTTAAGTGAAATACATGTATTTGTTATGGTCTCACTGTGCAGCTCATGTTAGCCTAAAACTTCCTGCCTATGATATTGAATGCTGAGATTATAGATTTACAGGAACCACCACAAACTGCTGAAAATATTTTTCAATTTATTATATCAAACAGCATATTTAGAGACAACAGGAATTATATATTTAAACTTTCAAGAATGGTGAGTGGAAAATGTTCCTTATATGTGAAAATGTACATAAATAAGTAACTTAAAAGAAGGAATTGTAGGTTATTTTGAACTTTAGTTGTGAGCTGATTAGACTGCAGTGTCCATGAATGACTGTTACAGTTCGTACACTATGACTTATGTACATGACATCATTCTATTAGTCTAGTGAAAGCCTTAGTACTATATAACTCATAAGTACTACATAATCCTTAAGTCCCTATGCCAGTAGATGTACGTATACACATCCACATATGTATATATTTCTATGTAAACAACTAGGATGAGAAAACATGAGAAATCATCTCATTGGTCTTTCAGTCGCTGAAATTTGTTTTTTCTTTATGTGTTTACAGGCTCCTGAAAGTCTCTGCTAGCCTTTTTATGGATTAGTTGTGTTGTTCTTCAGTTTATTTCACATTTGATAATGTCTTCTAATTGATTTGTTTTCTATAGTTCATATGTTGGAGAACATTTAGTATGTTTGTTGCAACTGCTATCATATAATTATTTACTCTGTAAAGAGAAGGGAGGAAAATACTGCCTTAAAATATGGAAAAGGAGCAGTTTATTTGCCTAGCTTTATCACACAATGGCATATGTTGCAACTGTTTTGCCAACAGGTGTAAACACATGGTTAATCATCTTTAGTATCTTCTATTTTAGATTTGCTTATAGCCATCTTTTGTACATCCATATGTTCTATGTGTGTACGCTCTCTTCCTCTCTCACACCTCCTTCCCACACAGATTCACACATTTTAGTTGATTTTGCATAACTGTGTACCCAGTCTGGTTCTATTCCTAGGTAATCTCAATCTGTGTGTTGTTTTGTATTTTTTGATATGTTCCTTCATATCTTCTGACTATGATTTCTCTTCCTGTTTCATTTCAACTTCTGATTTCATGAAAGAAGATGTCAGTAAACTAAGAAGAGCCCCATTACAGGTTGAGTAATGCTACTGGCCATCTTAAGTTCCAGTGGAACACCTGATACAGGGTGATGAATATATAATTCACTAGCAAAGGGTGTTTATTTCATATTGTTTCTCTTGTCCTTCAGAAAAAACAAATTGCTAAGAGATAGTACCTACAAGATGCTCTTACTGCCTCTTCACTTTCTCTTGTAAGATTGTACTTTCTTTTAAATTCCTCTATGATGTTGCATCTATCTTGGCCATTTTTTTTGACACTGGACTTCCAAGCACCACATCATTCTGCTATGTAGTCCAATTAGACTTTTTGTTTAAGTCTCATGTGAACATTTATTTGGTGACAACTGTGCACCAAAACTCCTTGGCACTGAAGTTACAATCAGGGTTAGGTTTCATGTGCAACTTCTACCTGATGTACATAACTATGCAGCCAACATATCCACTGTCTTTGTGTCAATCACTTTCCCTTTCATCTGTGTTCCTGATAATGCCATTCATGACATGGTTCTTCATATTGGAAACTTTAGAGACAAATTTTCTTCTAATGTTAATGTTTGTACCCAAACTGCTACCAAGTCTTTTTACTTTTATTTCTTCCACCATCCATTCTCATCCATCTCATCCATTCTCACGGGGTCATCCATTCTCATGTCCCCTTTCCATTAATTTTCTTTTTACTCTTTATTTTACAAGTATCTTCTTCCCTAAATCTAAGAATTTTCTTTAATTTAAAATCTTGGTATGGCAACATATTCATCAGAATGTCTCTAACTCATAAATATCTTTCCTGAACCCTGAAAAAAGAATAATGGAGTTGGTAGAGAGAACAAAGTGAAAGACCTGGGGTGAAAATATGGTTCTACCAATCACTGCCTCCTCTGTACTCTCTGTTAGCTTCAGTTTCCTCATGCATATTTGTTCTTATATAAAGGTCACAAGGAATAAGTTTACAGTAAGAGTTTTATTTATTACTCCTTTACCTAGTATAGGTGTGTTAGCATTTTGGAGTGAAGGGGTCTTAGGAAGATCTTTAACCTCAATGTTTACTTACATCAGTCGAGGTGTTTTCTTAGTAATGCGTACTAATTCCCTCAGATGAGATTTTTTTGCCTTTTTTCCATGTTGAAAGAAAAAAAAAATGATGCTTAGAATATTCCAAATGGTCCTTTTCAATGGCTTAAAATTTAAAACCTTATTTAATTGTCATAAGAATGCCATAGCACAGGCATCAGCACTCCATTTACATCAGGATCATCTGAGGCTCATCAAGGTTATATACTATTAATGGGTCACTTAACAAGGTTTCAAATCCAGACAGCTCTCATATTCTCAGCTATTATCTCAGGGTCTTTGTGCCTTAGAGCCTGGAATGCTGAACTGGTTTTACATGCTATAGCTCCAGTTTTCACTATTTATAGGTTTTTTTAATTTGTTTGTTTTGGGAAGGTTATTTGTTTGAAATAGGATCTTACTGTGTTGCTTTGTCTGATCAGAAACTCACTATAAAGACCAGGTTGTACTTGAACTCACAAAGATATACCTAAACACTGGAATTACAGGTGTGAGCCACCATATTCAGCTTTGATGTTTAATATTTAATGTTTAATATTCTTTTCATAGAATATTAAAATGTATTTGTATAATTTTTTGAGACAGGGTCTTGCTATGTCCCCCAGGCCATCCTTGAACTTGAGATTAACATGCTGAACACTGGGATTATAAACATATACCATCATGACCTTAAATAATATTAACATTAAATATTCCAATATCCAGTTGTAGTTAGCAGGAAGAGTCTTAGTTTTCTCATCTGTGACTATATTTTAAAATTAAATATTTCCAGTACTGATACATTCTATTTTCTACATGAATGTAGTATGATGTTCTTTCCTGTGCCTAAGGTTGCTATCCATGAAGATATTTTCATGAGGCTATGTTAGTTTCCATTTTTTTTTCTTGCTAACCTTATAAACTTTGGCTTGTAAATATGGTAGTTTAACGTGGGATTGTAGCACTCAGGACGTGTAAGCAATGGGATTACAAATTGAAGGCCAGCTTGAGCTACATAGTAAAACACTCTTTTAAGCCATCAAACAACAAATTATGATTTTTCTACAATGAAAATGTGTTTTTGCTTCTTATTTGATTTCAAGATTTTAAGTAATTTTAATCTCCCTTTAAAATTCACATGACTCTGCATCTTAATGGGCACATTGTGTACTGTTGTAATTACTTCTTGTTCATTTAAATGTTCCTTCAAACCTGAGTTTTTAATTTTTCCAGTAATCTTTATTGAATACAAAATAAATAGTATTTTACTTCATTTTTCTCTTCACTGAATAAAAATATTAAAGTCCAACTTAGCTTCACTGGCTGAAGTCTGAATGACCTTACTCATTTCCAACTAGTACAGTCCTATTTGCAACTCTTGTTAAAGTTTAATTTAGCAGTTTCCATCCCTTGAAACAGTTGACTTATCCAGGCTAATTCGATTTAATCAGTCTAATGGAATGTCAGGAAACACCATGTTCCTACATTAAGAACACATCCAGTTCATTTAAGGCTTGGCAGTTTGTGTAAATAGACTTCAGTAACGCATTCATTTTAGAGCTGTGCAGTCAGAAAATGTTTCCAAGACAGGTTCAGGACTTGGAAGGAAGCAGGAAATTAACAAGAAAGCAACTGTAAAATCTGTATCATTCTAAAGCAATTAAAAATCTTCAAAACCACACAATATAATTCTTAAAAGTATTCACCATTTTTCATGTTTTCCAAAGAAGAAGAGTACTAGGCTTTATCAGAAGTATAGCTGAGTTGGAGTAACAGATGGAGTGATGGTGAGAAGTCAGAATGTGAGCATAGCCACCTTATCATGAAACTGATAGAACTCAAAAATAGACTTTATAGACACATACCTCTAAATGGATCATAAATGAAAGTTCAATAAACAGCCCACTTGGTAAACAGACTGCCATAGCCAACACAATTTTTCTAATTCAAATAGCTTGTTAAATTTTCTAATTCAAATAGTCTTGTTAAATCTCTTAATATATATTCCCAAAAGCTACACTGCTAGGTGGTTGGGTTTTTTTTTTTGTTTTGTTTTCTTTTTTTTGTCTCCTGGCATGAAGTCTCAGTAAAATTAATATATGATCTAAAATTTTGAAAATAATTAACTGAACTTCAATTAATCAATTAATTGAAGCTGGGCATCTACTGAAAACTCAGTTTATTTTTTTTTCATTTAAAATAATTCTTTATTAAGCATGTTTCTTTTCCATTTATTAAATATAAAAACCAATCTACATGCTAATGAGAAAGACATGATCCTTATTTTTACATAAAGCATAAAATTTCCAGTGGGAAACTGGGAAAGGGGATAACACTTGAAATATAAGTGGAAGAAATATCCAATTTAAAAAAAGAGAGACATAAACCTTGACTAAATATTTGGAATTAAAAGGAGTAGAGCCCGTTCATTTTTCAGAGTTAATTGATGGGTTGATCGTAAAATAATCAATGGCAGTAACATGTCTTTACTAAACACATAGTGCAAAATGGCAGGTATAAGTTTAGGATCATTTCAGAAATTGTTCAAATTGTGTCTTAATTTCTAAATTCAATTAACAGTTTTATGAACCTCAGCAGAAAATTAAGGAGTTGTTTAAAAATATTATTATCATATACTCCAAAAGGAAGCTATGTGAATTTGAATCTTCCATGTTAAGGAATCATAGTAGGAAATATTAAAAGTGTTCTTTTGCATAATTAAATTTCTATGCTTATAAAAGAGCAGAAACTTCTTGTAAGAGTTTAAAATGTAGCAGTTTCTAAGGTGTAATAATCTTTCTTATTTAGTTATTTAAATCACATCATAATTTACTTATTTACACAGAGGTTATAAACACAAAAAGGCAGGATGTGGGGAAAGGAATGGCACCAGAGCATAGGTGTTCAGGGGGAGTACAGATACCTTTCAGAACAGGGTATCAGCTGGGTGTAGGTTCAGGAGACAGGTCACTATGGCTCTGCCTATGATTCACTTGTCCTTATCTAAGTTGGTACTGTCCACCAAGGCTGCCTATTTATAAGACCTATGACTACTTGGGCTGGTAAATTTCCACAGAAGCTGCCTGTTTACAATAGCTTATAGCCTTCTGTTTCAGTGTTTTTTCCACAGAGACCCAAGACTTTGTATTAGCATGTATGTATGTCAGGACTATTGCTGATTTTAGGCCTATGGCTGATTGTAGGCCTTCAGTGTATAAGCAAGGCTGCCCTTGACATCTCCTCCCTTCTCTAAGTATAGAAGGGCCTTGGCGATTCTATTCTTGCGAAGGTGGGGATAGAAGCCTGACCTCCAATAATTGAAGGGGACCTTGTAATGGCTCCGGTCCTCCTGTCATTGTCCAGTGAGGCATGAAGGCCATACCCATCCTGATGTCTTTTTCCTGGAGAGGGGATACTTTTTGACATCAACCCCTATGCAGTCAGGCTTGTCCCTCAGGGAACCCAGATAGATATTTTTTAACTTTTATTTATATTCCCTTGCAGTGCTTAGCCTCACAGCCTAAGCAAGAATTCAGATCACCAGTCAAAGGGGGTTCTGGGTAGCCCCTCTCTGCTTGATCTAGGGGTAAAAGTCCCCTCTTTTAGGTTGGGTGAAGATGAGTTTGAGGAACACCCTGGATAAAGTAACAACCTCATCTTGAGTCTCGTGGTCCTCCATAGCTAACTTATGATAATGTATCTGAATAGGTTTTGCTACCAAATTATCTATCTGTTGTATCACAAATTTAGTCAGCCTATTTAAGGCCCGAGACCAAAAGAATCAGCAAAAATAACCCAATTAATGGTCCCAAGATGGGAGGAAGTGGGGTTGACAACCATGGAGAGGTTGAAAAACAGTCCTTAGTGCTTTGCCCTTATCAATGAACTGTGACAGGAAGCTCAAGGCAGGTTCCTCACCAATAACTTCAGAGAAGTCACCTGAAGAAAATGACTGAAGAGAAGGCTGGCTGATCACTGTAACCATCAGTTACTGGTTTCCTTTGACAATACATAATGGTTTACTGCTGTCATTGTCCATGCCTACAGATAATTTATTTTGTATTTTCGAATAAAGACATTTGTACATTCCTGACGCTGGGTGCAAGAGCCATATACCAGTGTCCTGCTTTCAACTTAAATCACTGAGGCATCTCTACTGTTCATGTTAACATCAGGACTGTAGCGCTGTGTCACCACATGGGAAGTTCAGAAGCAGCCTTTCTGTGGAGGGTGAGAATGATTGTGTATAAAGTAGAGAAGTATCCAATTATGTGACAACCTTTGTGTAATAAAATTTTGTTTAAAGTTAAAAAAAAATAAAAGAAAAACAGTCCTTGTACCAGCTCTCATCTTTCTCTTTCTCTTTCTCTTCTCTTTCTCTTTCTCTTTCTCTTTCTCTTTCTCTTTCTCTCCTCTCTCTCTCTTGTCTTTTCTCCAGACCTTCTCTGACTTTTTTCATGTTCTCTCTTAACCAACTCCCTGTCTTGTCTATGTAAGGGCAACATTCTTCTTTAAGAGCTGTACACAGTCAAGAGCTGTACACAGTCTTTTCTATTGTAGAAGAGTAAATCAAGTCCAATAAAATCCTTTGCAATTTTTGGAGGTCATTTCAGACATCGAAACGAGGGATTTCTTCAGATTAGTGATGTCAATCTCTAGCTGTTTGGTGTCCTTGTCAATGGCCCATCGAAGGTCTGAGTAGATAAAGTCTGGAGGCCAGCATCAGGATTAGAGCTTCTACCAGCAGACATCACAGGTGTTTCATTTTTACCTGGAAAGGAAAAAGAGGTACATTACAATTCATAACAGTAACAGTTAGCAATAAAAATTAACTTATGGTTGGGGGTCTCCACAACATAAGGAACTGTATTAAGGGGTTCCAATTAGGAAGGTTGAGAACCACTGAACTAGGGATTACTTAGTCTTCCCATTTAAACACTATTTTAAAAATAGAATTACTTTATTTCAAGTTTAGAAGACAAGGTTCAATGACTGATGGTACAACTTCCTAGGAGATATATGAATGGTCCTATATTTAATCCCTAACTACAGCTACAAAAGCTATAACTTTTATAACTGCTTTTATAAAAAGCAGCTAAAAGTACTATTAACTCAACCAAATCCAGTATCATATAGTATTTTACTAGCCTAACAGCCCAAGTTTATTATAATATAAATTTGTATATCCTGGAATTATTTTTTGTTTATGATCTAGTTATGTGCCAATTCTAATCTTGTACTTTTATTCTTTTTGGAACATGCTAAGCTCTCATAGCTATAGATGTTGGTCTTATAAGGATTATTTGGAAGAAAATTGGCATTAGAGTGGGTAAGCCTTTGGATTTAAAAAAAAATAGGTTTGCATTTGGTTATGAGATCTGAAATTAATATTGGCTAAAGTGAAAGAAAATAATAGTTCAAGAAGGACACCTGAGCAATGACTGAGTGAGAGACGATTATTACAATGTGGGAGATTACTGGACTCCTGGCGAATTATATGAAGCCATAATTATCTAGTTTGAGTCCAGTAGAGGTTCTTTTCACAGGGTTCAAAATGAGGGAATGTTGAAAAATAAATGGAAGTAAGATGGAAGAGAGAGACATATGTCTCCCTGGAACACTCAGCAGGTGTTGAGAAGTGTTGAAATAGGGACTGGAGAGACGGCTCAGCAGTTAAAAAGTACTTACTGTTCTTTCCAGTGGACTGGAGTTCAGTTCCCGGCACCCACTTCAGGAGGCTTACAACAACCTATAACTCCAGCTTTAGAGGCTCAGACACCTCCAGCCTGTAAAGACTCCTGTACTCACATGCACATACCCACAGGTAGATACACACATCTAAACATGATTAAAGATAATAAAAGGAAACCACTTAAAGCATTAGAATGTGTTTAAAACAAATCAATATTAGTATTAATAAGGTGCTTAAGTTCATGCTGTAAGCAGACATTCTCATGCATATTTGCCCTGTTCCTCTAAATCATTACTTATTTACAGGAAAATTAGCCCCCTAGTTAGCAGCTTTGAGAATCTCCCTGCTTCTCTGGCTTTCACAACCAAAATAAAGTGTTTTTATTTAATATTTATCTGTCAACTAATCAAGTAGGTTAGTCATCGACATACTTAAGAAAACTATATAGTTCACAGCTGACTGTCTGTGTTCTTAAGCACAACTGTAGCTGGGACTGTCTGAGTTAGTTTGTACCAGAATTTTTGCTGTCATAAGCTTTGATAAATTCTAGATGTCCTCAGGGACAGTCCCATGTAGGACTGGAGGAAGCACATCCCTTGGTGGTCTGCAGGACTGCTGTAGTGGTAAAGGGGCAGGGTGTGAAACAAATGACCATGATTTGTTCTAATAGTCCTTGTCAGGCTATAGAAGCAGGCTGCTCAGACTCAATTGGAGACATTATCCAGTATTGACTTTGATATTTGAGCATCAGGCTCAGTAAAAGACTTTTATTTTTAACCTACTTTCAGTTCAGCAGACAGAGCTGGTACTATGAAGAAAGACGAATAAGAAACAGCACAATATTGGGAACAGCACGGAGACAGCAGTGGCAGAAACAAAATGGCAGATCCACTGGGAGGCCAAGCTAAAAAAGCTAGTTGCTTGACAGATTAGAAAAAAAAAAAGAAACCCAGCTGAACAATTTAAGAGGAGACATGATAGGAAGCAGGGCAAGGGAAGTAGAGAGATGCTAAAACACAGAGCCTGAGACTGAAGAACTAAATGGTTACTCAGCACCAAAATACAGAAATGCAGGATCTGACCACTGGAAGAGTCCCAAGGATCTGTCAAGGCCTTAGGACAATAGGTCCCAGACCACAGGTCCTGAGCTGTGATACTAGCTGATGTTAATGAACCTTTTACCTCTTAAACCTACTCAAGTAGCACTGGCTACTTGTCAAAGGTTGATAAATCTCAACTAGTTCTACTTAAGAAGCTGCAACACCATCTGCCACCAAGGAATCCTAACCTACTAGGCCCATACAAGAATGGTAGCATTTTTGGAGCTAAGGGCTCTGATACTAGAGGCTTATACCAAGAGTGTAACACCAAAGAACACCAACTGCTAACGCCCCTGACATCCTTGAAGAGATTCTCCACCTAGGATTTTTATCTGCATATATCAGAAGAACCCCCACCAAATGACTGTCGAAACCCAATATCCTGAATATACCTTAAGTAAGTAAGCTGGTATAAAAACATGTACCACCGTTCTACCTGGAAATTCTTTGAGCCGCCAACCAAGCACAGTGAATCCTTGAGGTGTTTGTAGCAGATTACTTGATTGATTAGCTGAAAGTTAAATGTAACAATGATTTGTACCATTATCTGTGAGTGGTAAACTTGACTCCAAGCTCAATACACTCAACTACTTCTTCAACTCTGTTGGTTAACCATTTAGTCTTTTTCATCATCTTCCTTATTCTTCTGTCTTGGTGGGAACTCAACTATAGCTAAAGATGACCTTGAATGCCTGATCCTCTCATCTCCACTTTCTTAGTGTTGAAAGTACAAGGTTTACTCATTGTGCCCACCTTAAAATTTTCCGTACTACAAGTTTAAAATATTAAAGCAAATACGGCAAAATGATAGGTAATATAGGTTGTTGAGAGATTTTAATGAAGGCCGCTGGACGGGTCGACTATCTATGTGGCGGCGGTTCTGCTTAGCTCTGCTGCCGTGTTTCCGCTGCCAGAGGCCACGTGTGCACCACACCTAGGAACGGCCTGCCAGAAACACCAGTCCTACCACCGATGAGACGCCAGCATGGGAGATGGCTCTGCTAATCTTATACACTGTTTCCACAAGGCTGGGCTGAGCCCAGACCATCCCATCATCCACATGGTATCTGGTATAAAATGAGACTCTAATGCTTAATGATTAGCCAAAGGCTTTATGTGTTTGGTAATGCTCAATTAACAAGATGTTCACATAATTAGAAGTATTAACCAATTAACTAACCTAGATATAAGTTGTTACCCAGGACTGCTCCTAATACAAGCTTGGTTCTCCATCTTCCTCCATCTCTGTCTCTCCCTCCTCCTCTTCCTCCTTTTCCTCTCTTATGCCTCCTCTTCTTCTCTTACTCCTCCTCTTCCTCTCCTTACTCCTCCCACCTTAGCTTTTCCCAACTTGTGGGAAAAAATATCGCGCTACAGTAGGAGGGCATCTAGGAAACCCATAAAAGCTGTTTTGAGAGTCTCACTGTAGTGCAGGCTGGTCTTGTACAAGTTGGCCTTGAATGCCTGATCTTGCACCTCTGTCAACCAAGTGCTGAAGTTGCAGGTATGTGTCATCATGCCTGCTGCTCCATCCATTCTTACTGTTACTAGTTGTTACTGTATTGTTACTATACTACACTCTATGGGTTTCCTCATTTTAGTTCCATCCTTGGCCCTTTCCCTGTGAGTAATCTCACTTTTTGTTAGATTCAGCCACCGCCCACTATCTAGACCCTATGGCTTCCAAATAAAACCTCACTAATCTTTATTTCTCTGATGAACTCTTAAGATGATGATTAGAAGTTCCATATTTTAAATTACTAACAGATCTTTGTTGCTGTTTGAGTCAGAATCATAGTGACCTCAGGTCTGAACGAAAACTAATTCTGTTTCTTTCTCATTTTATCTTGTCATAGTGATAACTCTGCTAACCTTATCTTTTACATCATTATCAGTATGCTTTCTACACATTCTGTTAAATCAACATGCCTGGAGTCTTAATGTATATAAGAACATCACAAACCTAGACAAACCTTATTTTAAACAAAACTCTTATTCTTGTGTACATTAAAATTTAAGAAGCTCTGCATCTCCTGTGAGAAAGCTCAGAGCCATTCTATTCTCTCTTGTATACCACCCACACCTAGCTAGTCACAGCACCTTGTTGCAGCTATTCCCAATGATCCTCATTTCCTATCTCATAACAGAGCCTCAGTTACTCATTGATACCTGGCATTCCCCAGGGCCTCGTCATCCTTTGCCTGACTGGTCTTTCAACCAATCATTAAGTAGTGCTGGTCTCTCAAAACACATGCCTAAAATAGGAATAAAGGTTATTCCTTGGCTTCAAAGCATTCAACAGCTTGAAAGCACAGGGACAGTCTTCTATTGTTCCATACCTCAGGCCAGGGAGTAACAGTTGTGAATTTCTCATACCCTGTCCTTACAAGCTAGAATTACAATTCTCTTCTTAATTGTTATTTTGTCTATATGGCTATTTCTGTTTATCCCTAGTTCTATTAGGAAAAGATAAGGCTCGTCAGTCTAGGATCCATGCTTTCTTCATATACTTATTACTTTAGATTCAGAAAAGTTTCTGATACAAGATTTTGCACAAGTCTATTGCATGAACATTTCTACACTTTGTAACTAGTTCTGTCGTTTACATGTTTTAAAAGCATAAATAGATACAATATTATGTTAAAAATAAACCAGATTGATTGACCTGAAATCTCAACAAAATATTCTTTTTTATGATTTGTGGCTGAACATGATAACCAGTAGATATGTGTACATGTGTCATGAACAATGAAGCTGGGCTAAAATAGGCTAGAATATTTTTTGATAGAAGTGAGTTTTATTGGTAATTTTTATAAGTAATGTGTACTAATTGTAAAATCAAAATAAGAAAAAAGAAGAAAATATTAAAACATTTATAATGCAACCATTCACACATAGATTTAGTATTTTGGCTAAGTTGATGCTGTTAATTCTTTTATAATAACTACATGCATGTGCATGCATTTTAACATAATTGGAATGATAGGCACTATACAATTACTTTTCATTTTGTCTTACTTTGAGATAGGATTTGGCTAAGTAGTTCTGGCTGTCCTGGAACTCACTCTGTAGACCATGCTGGCCTCAAACTCAGAAATCTGCCTACCTCTGCTTCTTGGGTATTGGGATTAAAAGCGTGTGTCACAATGCCTAGCTGCATAATTGCTTTTATGCTTGATTTTGTTGACTTTGGATTTTGAACCTTCCAATGTGACTTCATAAATTTTAAGGATGTTTTTGTGCTACTAAATTTTTATTAGTTGTAATAAGGTGTCATATTTCTAAATACTTGCTAAAATGTCTTCATAGAAAATCTAGGAAGCTAGAGATGCCCAGGTGTTTTGTACATCAAAGGAAATGACAATATATTTTTAATTGATTAGTAATAACAGTTATTGGAGAATCATGGTACAAAATCATCTCTAATCAAGAGCTAAAAGAATAGCTAACCCTTATCTGCAAACATTTCAAATGACTATAGCCTTAGTTGCCTTCTGACCAAAAACTCTTGAGAGGGACACAAATGTGTAGCCTCCTGTCAAACACATTCAACACAGCAAACTAAAATTTATTATTTATTTTGTTTTGAGCCACTGTGATTTGGGGTGCTTGGCTGTGGAACAAATGTTTCCAAGGAAATTTGGATGAGGGCTTTGTTAACTATATATTGTATTGTATTACTTGCACTGAAGGGTTGTATTCCTGGGGATAGGTCAGGACACAGAAGTTGGTGGAATGAACAAATTAACTAAAGGCTCAGTCTGGGGAACATATAGGAGACCTTGGTCCCAAATGCTCATTGTTGGGTGGTCTCAAGAGTATAAAGGATGCTATCAAGGATGTTGCAGTGAAACAATAGGGAGAAAGTCTTTCTACTTGGCAGGTTTTTCTCTCCAGATTTCAACTTTCTTCTTCTTTTCTTCAATTTAGACCTGCACTTCTTGAGTTTTGTTTGTTTGCTTTGGTTTTATTCCAGTTCCACAGACTGAATATAAGACCTCATCCCTGCAGCAATTTCTCTACTGCTAAATTATACACCAAAATACTCCTTTTTACTTAATATTTTTATTTTAAAAATTTCATATGATATATTTTGATTATATAGTTTCCCCTCTCCCAGGAAACACCAGTTTTTACCATAACAGGGGTAATGCACATGGGAATTCCCAGAAATTGTGATAGTACACATAAGACCTGCACACATTAAAGCCAGACAAAGTCTTATCTGTAACCAAGAAGTTTGTTACCTGCTGGGTGCTGGAAGAAGGAAAATCTGCTTTCTTCAATGGAGCAACACTGGGTATTTCAATGACACAATGACAAATTTGTTTGTGGTTTTTATTTGTTTTGGTTTTAAGAAAGAGAAAGAACATGCAGTTAGGTGGGGCAAGGATCCAGGAGAAGTTGGGTGAAGGGAAAGAACATGATCAAAATAAAGTGTGCTTTGTTTATTTTAAAAGACTTACCAGTTTGGAGAGATGTTTCAGTGCTTAAGAGTATTTGACTGCTCATTTTTACTATGTTAATCCTGCCAATCCATGAGCATGGGAGATCTTTCCATCTTCTGAAGTCTTCTTCAATTTCTTTCTTCAGAGACTTGAAGTTCTTGTCCTAAGATATTTCACTTGCTTGGTTAGAGTCACACCAAGATATTTTATATTATTCGTGACTATTGTGAAGGGTGTCATTTCCTAATTTCTTTCTCAGCCTGTTTATCCTTTGAGTAGAGGAAGGCTACTGATTTGTTTGAGTTAATTTTATATCCAGCCACTTTGCTGAAGTTGCTTATCAGGTTTAGGAGTTCTCTGGTGGAATTTTAGGGTCACTTAAATATACTATCATATCATCTGCAAATAGTGATATTTCCAATTTGTATCCCTTTGACCTCTTTTTGTTGTCAAATTGCTCTGGCTATTCTGATTGCTCTTCCAGAGGTCCTGGGTTCAATTCCAGCTACCACATGGTAGCTCACAACCATTTGTAATTGGATCTAATTCTATCTTCTAGTGTGCATGAAGACAGAACACTTATATACAAAATAAAATACATGAATAATTAAATCTTTTTAAAAAAGAGAATCTTACCAAGATGTCTAGGTAGGTCTTAAGTTTGTGATCCTCCTATCTTAGTCTCCCTGGTACTTGGAATGACAGGTGACAGGTATGTGTGTGTGTGTGTGTGTGTGTGTGTGTGTGAGAGAGAGAGAGAGAGAGAGAGAGAGAGAGAGAGAGAGAGAGAGAGAGAGAGAGAGAGGAAGTCAGATCCATTTCTGAGTTTTCCTTTAGACAAATATATTCGTTTGCTGTAAACCAATTCATGTGAGGTGAGAAAAGAGGAGACCTTCCACATCCAGAGGCTTTTCTTTAGGGTTTACAATACTATGTGAAAGTGAGGAGCTGTCCATGTTAGGGGCCACCATAAGTAGTTTTAGAATGACCCACTAGAAGCCCAGTAGCCGTACAGTGCATCTCACATAGACAATTGCCCTTTCTCTAGATGAAATACCATATACTCCAGTGTTTGTTTGGGACATTTTTACAGAACTTTTTATTTTTCTTCTCATTCATGAAATTATTTAGGGCCCATTACTCCATCTTTGGTCCTGTCATAACTAATTTCTGAGTCTAATATGTGTGTTCCCCTTCTTTTATTTGTGATAGTAGTGATACTCCAAGAGCTTGACATATGCTGGGCAAGTGCTTTATTACTGAGCTATATCAAGTAGAAGATTAAAAAATTTTGTCCACCCAGGTGATTTTTTTTCTGGTGTCTAATATCTTCTTACATATTCGATGTAGTCCCAAATATGAATATTTTTAAAATGTATTTAATTAGTTTAAAATTTTGTATAGAAGGTAATGAGTCTCATTACATTTTGAGGTTAAGTTGCACAGGATAACCTTGACCTGTGATTCATCTGCTTCAGTATATTTAATGCTGTAGCAACAGGTGTACATCATCACATCCAGCTATACCTCCCTTCATGATGATGCTGGAGGTTATGCAGAAGCCATTACAAAATCTACACTAATTTTGCCAACTGAGACTCTTAGTTTTAACTCCATCCGAAAATCCCCTTTTGCTACAGAAAGTAATATATTCACAAGTTCTGAGGATTACAATGTGGCATCTTTAAAAACTATTAAACAGTCCTAAGCAGGCAAGTAGGAAGAGGTGAAGGCAAGAAAGGTCATGACTTCCTTTGCACACTTCTGTCAGCATCTATTAATTCTACACAATAATTGATTTAATTGTGATTTTCCTTCTGTGTAATTCATTCTTACATTTTTATCACTCCTTATCTTTTCTTGTCCTTTCCCACTACCTATCTACTTGCTTATCCTAACTATATCTACTTCTCCTTTCATGTCTTCAATTCACCAAACAAAACAAAGCCCAATAACTAAACTTATGGCTTCTTTAGAGGGATGAAATATTGAATATAGCTAGAAAAATAGATCTATAATAGAGGTGTAGTCAAGGACCAAATTGTGAAAGGTTTGCAAACTGTATAAAACAATTTAGGCTTTTAAGAGGCCATAGGGTTTGGGGTGTATATCAAAGTAATAGAGTGCTTAATTAGCATGGACAAGGCCCCAGCATTGAGACTTTGCACTATGAAAGCAAGCGCACAAAGGAGAGGAGATGCATGTGAAAAGGTGTGTTCATGGTCTCAGGCCAGTGTCCAGGTGTGGGCCAGACATGGATTAAGAGATGCTGGTAGAAGAGCAAACGTTTAACAGTTATCTTGAGTTAGTTGTTGAGGGACTGTTATTGACTCGGTTTTAGAACTTGTGTCAGTTGACGATGTGAAAGTGAGGAAGGGTAGCATTATTATCAATAGTCAAAGAACTATAAACTAATGACCACCAAGTTATCAATACATAAGATTAGCCCATTTGTATAAGTCTGCAATAAATAAAAGGCTTTATATCTGAGCAGGATTTACCTAAATTACTATGTGCCCTGAGTGTGAGGACAAGTATTGGGGGGGCAGATGATTGTTTTCAAATGATTGTGATAATTATTAAAAATTCTGTTTGGGTGAATCCCATTTGGAGGAACAAGAATGGAGATGGAAGACTGCAATGGACTGGTGTGGGGTCACATGATTCCTAATATTTCTAGAACTCACAGCAGCACATCCCCATTTCTCTATTGCTGGCAGTATCACTTGAATTCTTCTTGGAATCTTAAAACTATTTATGGCTTCCTTCTTTTGCTTCTAATTTGAGAAGTCATACTTTATGACTTCTTCAAGGCTTATATAACAAATAATATATTGTTATATGAACATGTCCAAAATAATGAATATGTAAATATGCATTATTTCATTCCTTCCTGAACCCTGAATAATCCAAGTTCAATATTATTATTTGCATTATCATTTATTTTATTTGTGCAGCATCATGTATCACATATGTACATATCTGTTGTAGAAATTATATAGGCATCTAAAATCATAATTATCTTCCTAATTTTCTTTTTAATTGTTGGCAGTTGTTATTTTCAATATTGGGGATGGAACCTACAGTCTTTTGAATGATGGGCAAGCATGCTAATATTGAGCTACCTTTGTAGCCCTGTCTTCCTATTTTCAACTAATAATATGTTGATATATTTTGAGCTCCTCATTTGAAAGGTTACAATGACATTGTTGTAAGTATAAACATTTCAAGATATATACTACTGATAATATCACTATAATTTAAGTGCATCTTCTATTTTTTCTTTCAAGTCTTTTTTTGAATTTATTATTTTTGGTTTTCTTCTAACAAACATTTTTTTAATGGTCTTCTCTTAAATAATACTGAAACATCTTATACCAGTATATTTTTCCAAACTGAGCTAGTCTCTGACATGTTCTAGTCTCTGACATGTTCTATGAATGAACTACATTTTTTTTTTGCATTTGGCTATATTTTTATTTTATTTTTTATTGGTTATTTTATCTTTTTGCATTTAAAATGTTATAAGTTGGCTTAGTTATGTATTCCTTTTGTTTATTCGTTTTTAGTTTGCTGTCTTTATTTTTTCAAGACAGGGTTTTTGTACATAACTGCCCTGGCTGTCCTGGAACTTGCTCTTTAGATCAGGATGGCCTGGAACTCACAGCGATCCTCCTGCTTCTGCCTCCCAAGTGCTGGGATTAAAGGCACACGCTACCATGCCTGGCTGTTTTCATTCTTTTTTATTTTAAAGATATAGATTCTCTATGTAGCCAACACAGCCCCCAAATTCAGCATCCTCCTGTTCTAGCCTCTCTAGTGTCAGAATTATAGATTTACATCACTGCACTCAGTGTAAATATTTAGGAATCTCTAGAGGTCATGTACTCATGCATGCTTTGTTATTGTTGTTGTTACAGTATCATAGATTGAAGCCATGGTCTTCCACAGGGTAGGCAGGCACTCTACTACTAAGTTATATTCCCAGCATCATTCAGATATTTTATTAGTCTAAAGCACTGGGAAAAATACCACAGCATACCATCTTGCGAGCTACTGTTGTTCCACAGAGGCACTTAGAGGCAGTTAAATGTTGGGGTTCTTCTCAGAAAACATACTGTGCCAAGTAGCTGGTTGGCCTTAGGAAAGGTGCCTTGGCTTTATCATCTGAAAATTGGAGATAATATGCTTTGTTTCATGAAGGGATTATAAAGGTTATTTGTTGTCCAAGTTTTAGCAATTGTAGAACATTTTGAGAATGCTGCTCTTGAAGCATCAACACAAAGCTGATAGGCTACATGTTATGACAAACACCTGTTATCCCAGTACTGAGAAGGCTGTTGGGTACACTTAATCTTAGCCATAAAAAAAAAAAAAAAGCCAAGAAGTGATGGTAAGGCTGAAGCACGAAGCTCATATGTATAAGATCAGGCCAGCCTGGACCACACACAAGACACGAAGACATAGTGGGTTTTTTTTAAAATTAATGATTCTGTTAGTTTAGAGAATAATGGTATTGTACAATAAAAAAGAATCTGAGCTACTGTACTGGTAGATGATATATGAAATAGACTTATTCACAAGGGAAGAAACTGCTCTAGTAAAAATATCTGCACTTCCACATCATCTGCCATTCAGTCCTCACCTCATGGGTCTGATCTAGGTACTCTGCATATATGTTATGGTTGTGTAGCTCAGTAGTGTTGTGAGATTCCTAACAGTGAAAGCAGGGGCTGTCTCTGACTCGTTTGCCTGCGTTTGGGATCCTTTTCCTCCTCCTGGGTTGCCATCCTCCATCCTTGATGTGGTGTTATGTGCTTAGTCTAATTGTAGCTTGTTATGCCATATTTGGTTAATGTCCCTGGAAGGCCTGATCTTTTCTGAGGGGAGAAAGGGAATGGATCCAGGGAAAAGGGGAAGTGAGGGCAGAGACTTGTGGAAGTGAAAGAAGGGGAAACTAGAGTTCAAATGTGATATATGAGAGAAGAATAAATAAAAATGGAAAAGAACAAGCTACTTCCCTGCTCCCAACCTTGTTTTGATTTCTATGTTAGTTTTTCTATGTTTTGTATGTGAATTTTGTAGTACTCAAATTACTGTTGCCTGTAAATAATTGCTTATCTACCTCAAAGTCCCTATAAGTGAACTGTATATGCTATTGGCCAGCATTCTAAACATCACTCTAAGCATGTTGAAAATCTGATGTCACACAGAAACTGGTGAACATGGTCAAACAACAGATAGGTGTTATTTTTTTTATTAATTTCATACTAACAGTTCAGTCAGAAACATTATAGTTTAAAGGTACATTTAAAACAACTAATAATGTAGCTGAAGAGATGACTTAGAAGTTAAGAGCAGTTACTGCTATTCCAGAGGACTGAGGCTCTTTTCCCAGCACCCAAGTAAGGAAGATCACCACGACCATCTCTAACTCCAACTCCATGGGATATGACACCTTTTTCTGGCCCATGAGGACACCCACATGAAACACACACACACACACACACACACACACACACACACACACACACAGAGAGAGAGAGAGAGAGAGAGAGAGAGAGAGAGAGAGAGAGAGAGAGATTGTTTTTAAATAAAATAGCTAGTAGTGAGACCTTCTCAGACATGCTGTTTTTTTTTAACTCAGATATTATTAGCCCTTGCTATTTTCTACTTTGTAGTGTTAAAAACAGATACTTTTTAAACCTCATGTGTATACTTGAAGCTGTGGGAATTATTACTGTAACTTTTTAAACATAATATTTTAATTGATTCTTTGGGAATTTCACATCATGCACCCTGATCACACTCACCTCCCAGTCCTTCCATGTCTACCCTTGGTTCTTGTTATCTCCTTCCTCATCCCGCAAGAAAAAAATGAAAAAAAAATGTCCAGTTTGTTCTATCACAAACTCCATGGAGCATGGTCAAACTCTCAATGGCTGGCCCGTTAGTTGTTCCTTTTTTGATGATCACCAGATTCAGTACATCCAAAATGATCAATGTCCCAAGATGAGGATCTTAGTCCAGTTTATCATGAACCACACAGGGAGGAATCCACATTTGTAGTGTGTAAGCCCAGAGCTCTATTTACATAAGGAAGTAGGAGTAAAGTAAAAATGAATTTACCTCTTTTAATCTGAGCAGTGCTCATTGTGTGTTTAACAAGAAGGATGAGACTTATTAAAGGGCATCCGTGGTAAAGAATTCCAAAAGTAGAGCTATAATCTTGCTGAAGGGGGTTTTCACAAATTGGCACATAGTTAGAGTTAGGTACATGCACTGCACCTCATTTCATTCCTCAGTGTAAATGCTCAGCGATGCAATTTAAGTAGCACACATTGATCAAGTAGATGAGATGTGCTTTCAAACTAAACCAAGGAGACAGGGCTCTGCATACAAGTCTAGAAAGTCTACTCCTGAAGGGCCAACTCTATGGGCAGACTACTTAATACAAGAAGGAGTTACAAAAAAACCGAATTTGAGTACGGGGATTAGCTGTATTATTTTAGTGATTAATGATATGAAAATTTTCTAGATAGAGGTGCCATTACTAAACATGGAATGTGTTTCAGGTAGCAGGTTCCACTTAGAGCCAAGTTCTTTTTTTTCTAATGGGAGGGGCATCTATTTCTGGTAGTTTCTATGCTCATGCTCACCATTTTCCTTCTTCCACTCTGTGTTTCTCCAGGATCTTCAGTAAGAGTCCGTCTTACTAAATTATCATCACAGCACAGTCCTGCCTTCTGGAGGAAATATTCTGACTTTCTCAATAAAGTTTGGACTACTTATGATCTCTTTGGTCATCATTTATACACTAATCCAGGTACTAATATATTGGCCTATTAGTCCATATAGGGCAAAGGGTCCTATTGTTAAGCCCCACCAATCCAATTTTGTTTCTTTTAAATTCTTTAAAGTTTTCTGTCACTTTTATGGTTTGCTTCTCTTCCATTATCCAATTTTACATGCATTTACTTATTCAATGGGTGAGTGGGTGTATGAGACATGGACATATAGAGGTCAGTTCACTGGAGTCAGTTCACCCCTTCAACCATGTAGGTCCTGGGGACCAAACTCAGATCGTCAGGCTTGGAGGCAAGAACTTTACCCAGTGCTTCCTCTTGTCAGCCTTTTCTTTATTTATTCAGTCACTAGACATACTCATAGATTTTGAGAGTGTAGACTTGTATCTTCTGATCAACACATGCATAAGTATTAGTATAAAACTCAAGCATTTTTAACCCCTTGAATATTTTTAAAAATACATTCTGTAAAATATGCATGTAGAACACACTAAGTCAGACATTTTAAGCATAAAGTATGTGAGAAGTGAACTGGAGCTAGGAAGATGATGTATTCAGTCACTGACTTTCCAATTTATTTATTTAATCTTAAAACCAGATGAGACACACAAGGATGGAAAAGCAAGTTGTGTACTTTATTTGGGGAGACAGCAGCTGACACTGGTAGAAAATTCAAAGCATTGCATTTTCTGTAGGGTCTCCCTTGCTCTTGCTGCTTCCTCTGAATTTCTAATCCCCACAATCTCATTGTCTTTGCAGATGGGCAAAAGGCCTCAAATAAATCCAGTCTGGAGGGACCGGGGACATTAGATCAAATGGAGCTACTTTGTGGTCTGTAGGAACCATTTCAGTTTGGAGTTCTGGCTGGTGCACACTGAACATAACACATATTCTTTGAAGAATTAAGGAGATTCTGAAAAACAAACAAACAAAACAAAACACAAAAACAACCAAAAAAAAAACAAAAAAACTCAACCAACCAATGAACCAACCAACCAAACAAACAAAAAAGAGGTTCTGAAAGAGATCTTATCCTTTTAAATCAACTAACATTTTTTTTTTAGGTTGGTTTGACCTCATGGGTAGGCTTTCCCATAGCAGCCTTTGAATAAATAGTTATATCTAGAAGCCTGACAAGAGCCAAGGAAATGGCATAGCTTGTAGTTCCTATGTATGAAGGCAAACAGAGGAACAGTATCTCAGGAAGATAGAAATCCCCAAATCTGGCAAACAACTGTAAAACTTATCATTCTTATGTGGATATACTCAGAGAAGCCAGATACAAAATAAAGTTAAGGATGTGATCTAGGGCCTGGTGAGCTTCTTATATTGTCAAGAGCAGTAGTTTAGGTCATCTGGTTTTAGCATGCTTATTCCTTCTATTTGAAAGGGATGTTATAACACTTCTAGTGATTATCTAGAACTGGGACTTGTATTAAAACACACACACACACATCACAGTCCATGTATTTTTATTAATTTGAAAGTTGTGTTTGAGCTAGACACACTGATATTTCAAAAATTAAATAGTTGAACAAGTGCTATGTGTGGTATGACCTAATTGATTTTTCTCACCTTTGCTTTATCTATCTTTTCAGCATTTTCTACATTCTGGGCCCAGAGGAATTGAGTCCTGTTCTGAAGCTTTTTGAGAGCTCAAAGTTCAGCATCATTAGTGAATCTTAGCTGCTGACTATCTACACAGCAAATGCTTTAGAGATTTTTTTCTGTTCAAACAATGATTTTCATGGACTGTAATCTCAGTAAAATATGTTTTCTCTGAAAGAATACCCAGCACTTGTCAGCAAATCAGCAGAAACCTTGAAAGAAATCCCATTAAATTGAACAGCTTGGACACCAAGTTGACCAGGGGAACCTTAACAATAGTCAATATCCATTCACCTTCTGTAAAAATTCAATCACTTCTATACAGAGCTGCTGCTGAAATACCATGTCTAAGAACTCGGAGATCATCAATCTGTCATTTTTATTAGATCATGAGAAGGAAATGATCCTGGGAGTCCTAAAGAGAGATGAATATTTGAAAAAAGTGGAAGACAAGAGGATAAGGTGATGTGCATTTCTTGTTTTGCCCTTATTCAACTGCTTTCTATTTGTTTGCAGTGATTTTGATGCGGAATTTGACAGTCACACTGGAAACAGATACTGATCAGGGACTTTATGGCTTTCCAAAAGTAGCCCAAATATTTGACAATGTCTTTGGTGCTGTGGCAGTTTAGCTAAAGAAGATAGAGATCAGTTAATAATAGGATACTGAGGAGATGAAGGCACCCATTTGCCAACAGCAAACCTAGTAGCTATGAAGAAAGACTCCAGACTTTTGAGTACCAACTCTGGAATGGCTTTAGTGATATTTAAGCAACTTGCTGTGGTGTTAGTTATATTTACATCGCTGTAACTGTACAAGCAAGTAAAGGGTCAACTTGGTTTATAGTTCAGAGAATATCATCCATCATGGTGAGGAAAGGATTATGGCCTGGTGTAACTGCCTGTTCTGCTCCTTTGTAACAGCTGTTCTGCTCCTTTTTTTTTTTTTCTCATATTAAAGGTAGTTTTTTTTTATGTTAATAAATGCAGTGTGATTTTCTTCCTTTTTCTTTCTTTTTTTTTATTTTTTTTTTATTATTTTTTTTCCTTTTTTAATTTAATTTTATTTTTTTGCTTATTCAAATTTATAACCCGTCCCAGTCACCCCTCCCACAATCCTTCCCCATCTCTTGTTTTCTGAGTACCCCCTCCTCCTGTATCCCCGACCCTGCCACTTTAAGTCTCTGAGAGGCTAGGTGCTTCCTCTCCCATTGAGGCCAGATGAGGCACCCAGCTAGAAGACCATACTCCATATACAGGCTGCATGTTTTGGGATAGCCCCCACTCCAGATGTTTGAGACCTGCATGAAAACCAAGCTGCACATTTACAGCCTGTTGTGGTGGCACACACCGGTAGAATTTGCTGAAGGAGGTAGAGGCAGGAGGATCACGAGTTCGAGGCCAGCCTGGGCTGCACTTGTTCTGCTACTTTGTAATGGCCTGTTCTGCTGCCCCGGTCTGCAGGTCCGCAGAGAGAGAGAGTGGGGATGGAGGGGCGAAAGATGCAAAGGATGGAGACAAGACAGAGTCTGATCAAGTCTCGTTTATTGAAATGAAATCCTGGGTATTTATACCCTTTACCACATGCCTTGCCCACGTGGGCAAGCTCAGCTGAAGGCACTACGTCATGTGCCTAGCAGTGTGGAGACCACGTGCACCTAGCTGCTGGCGGCACTAAACAGCAAAACAAGATGTTTATCAGAGTGTGCTCAGCTGTTGTGGGTGGTTGAAAACAAGTCTCTTGTCAGGGTATATGGCTCGAGATGGCTGTAAAGATGATAGCCGCTTTCGGCTAAGAGTCGGCTCCCAACAGGCTGGAACCTTTTTGTCCATAGTGGTAACAACATGGTGGCATGGTATCTCAGCAGTCCAGAAATCAGAAAAGCAGACTAGAAGCAGCATTCTCAACTTTAAGACTTATGCCTAGAAGGCTTCTAAAAACTCTGACAGCAAATGCCACCCTCTGGGGACCAAGTTTTCAAACATACAAACTCAGAGACTAATAGCATATATTCAAACCTGACAAATCTATAGTATCCCCCAAGAGCTCATGTGTGAAAAACATTGTCCCAAGGTGGTACCATGACTTGGAGGGAGTGAAATCTTTAAGAGGCTGAATCTAGCTAGAGGTTCTTAGTCACTGAAAGCATGACCCTCAAAGGCATTATTGGACACTGGTTTCTTGTTTTCTGACTACCATGAGATATAGGCATCCTTTACTACATATTCTTGGAGGCATGGTAATGTTGCTATAATCTACAAAAACAGGGCCAAACAGGCATTGAATGAAATTCCATTGAGTTAAAACAAGTTCTTCCTTCCTTCCTTCCTTCCTTCCTTCCTTCCTTCCTTCCTTCCTTCCTTCCTTCCCTCCCTCCCTCCCTCCCTCCCTCCCTCCCTCCCTCCCTCCCTCCCTCCCTCTCTCTCTCTCTCTCTCTCTCTCTCTCTCTCTCTCGTTTGGTTTTTGAGACAGGGTTTCTCTGTGTAGCCTTGGCTGTCCTGGAACTAACTCTGTAGACCAGGCTGGCCTCGAACTCAGAGATCCACCTACCTCTGCTTCCCAATTAATCTACTGGGATTAAAAGCGTGCACCACCACTTCCTGGGTCAAATATTTTTAATTTTATCATTTCGTGTAATTTTGTTCCACGTAGAGAAGAACTATATACCACTGCACCCAAGTTGTCTGATTCCGATTTGTCATCAATAAAACAATGATAACGTTGCTCCTCATAGCACTGCTGAAAAGATTAAGAAAGCTTATAAATATGCTTGTGAATTCAGCTCCTCCACAGCAACCTTCAATTCTAGAGCATGTTCAATTCTAGAACATGGGGTGGTCTCATGAGCTCTCTCCTCATGAAACTGTTAACTATTTATAAATTCTCAGGGATGAGCAGGGCTTTGTGAACCCCTTGCCACCTCCATGTCAGAACATGAATGGTTCTAATCTAATGCAGGTCTCCTATTGATAATCAAAATTGTTTATGATTTGTGAATGAATCAGTGGCCAAGCAATGCCTGGAAACATTCCACATCAGGTGCTTTTCAAAAACCTATAGCTGTTTTGGTGACTCTGCTGAAAACACACACCATGGCCTTACCACTCCCCATCAGTAAAATGGAACAGAACAGAATACATTTTCTTTAGCCTGGCATTTAGTGACAGTTCTGACCTGTTAGCTGTATGCCATTATCCAAAGTTACTATGACTTTTATCAAACATTTAAAGAAGGACAAAAAGCACTTTAAGTTGATCTGTGCATGATGACTGAAACTCTAAAGCACAAATTTATTGTTTTGTTCCACAGGCCTAGTTCCACTGGAATGGGCCACTAAGTAAGCCCTGGCCTTAGTACACTAATAATTTGTACACCTTACCCAAGAAACTGCCTTTAAGTAGTTCATTCTTTCATTTCAGTCCTGCAGGCAGAGAAAGATTAGAGAAAAGCAAATAAATCAAACATTTCGTTCAAATGAATTAAATGAGATTTCAGGAATAATATATTTCACCTTGAAGCCAAGGAAGCCAATGAGTGCAAAGAATAACATTCTTTTAATACTCTATAAATTTTTAATCTTCAAAGCTGCTTTTTTCCATATTTATTACTCTAACACTAAGAATGAAATAAGTTTTGACCTTCTCAAAAGCCTGCAGACTCACTGCCTCTGTTTCCAGAGAAGTATGGGCCTGGACTTGTAGATTGGTAAACAATTTATTCTGATCATAATAGAATTGTCACAAAGCTTCTTAATACATTAACAGAAATCTCAACATGATTGACTCTGAAGAGATGGCTCAGGAGTTAAGAATGTGCTCCTTGGGCAGAGGACCTGAGTTCCAGTCCCTGCACCCATGCTGAGGGGGTCCCAATTTCCAGTGACTCTAGCATCAGGTAGATTTGACACCTGTGACTTCCTTGGTCACCAACACTCACACACACAAACTCACACATAGACACATAAACATAATGAAAAATAAGAAATCGCAGTGTGAATATATTAGTTTACTAGAACTCAAACTCTTATTAAGCCCCTCAGAATAAAGAAAAAATTCTCTTACCCAGAACTTACTAATTTTAGTGTACATTATATAATTATATTATAAATAAATTATTAAACATATATTAAATTATATGCATATAACTTTATATATATGTATATATATATGCTTATATATATTACATCTAAATTCAGTTGGACTCCATGTTACATTCCATATAGAAAAACATATTTATATATAAAATTTGATTTTACAGAATCTTTCTTTTAAGAGATATTTTACTGTCAAGGTATATTTGGAAACATCTCAAGCATTGGGCTGCAAAATGCACTTATATATGCTTGAACTAGTTTTTGTTTGAAATAATGTCACTATAATCATAAATAATGTGTATATATTCATGTACCTTTCTCTGTAGGGATGTATAGTATACTATTTTACTTACAATTTATATTACTATTTTAAAGTTAAACAATAGATATAGAAAAATACAGGAAAATCACCTGTCTTCCTTACATGTATGTATATCAAAGTGTATATATTTATCGCTTCCAGGTATGACCATTTTAGTCTTTTCTCTTTTTAATGTATTGTCTTTAAGGAGAAATGATGTTGAGAACAAACCTCAGAAAGTAATCTGTACCAATAGCCAGGACAATATTATTCTCTTTTTACTGTAAAATTGTACAGACAGTATGTTGAAGTACCTGTAATCTAGAACATGAATACTAAATATTGGAGCTAAGGGTGGGAACTGAACAATATTTGCCCCTCCCACCTGCAATGATAGTCGGTTCATAAGAAAATATATAATATATTTGTATTATTGGGAAGGTAGACTTTTTTCTAATAAGTAATATAAGTAAATTTTTATTATTAAATGTCACGTTTCAGATTTTAAATTTCAAGTAAGTAACCTTTTGATAAGAATATCCATTTCATGTATTGTTTTTGTTTATTATTCAAGATGAACATCTCATCTTCCCGTTATAGAATCTAAATTTAATTATTAATAATAGTTTTCCAGAAACATGCTTTCAAAATCTTATATGCACATTTAAGTCATTTATTAATCTTAATTCTCAGTGAGTTTTAATTAAATAGTAGCTTGACTTTTCCTATACCATATGCTTCTACCAACAACCAGGAAAAAATGTTTTTTGTAATATCTCATCTATGACAACCTGAATTCACAGAATTCTTTAAGATTAAAATGTGGAAATTAAGTACTGATTTTTTTTGTGCTGTGCACAGTCTCCTTGCCATAGTGAAAATAACCTACATTTGCATAAATTCAATTTACAGACATTTCAGAAATGTACTTGTGTTATATACCTGCAAAAACTAAAACTGTAATTTTTTAGTATGTACCTGTACCAGCAGCAGAAGAGCTTTGAAAGATCTTTTCAAGGGCAATGTGTTCTCTTTAAAGCATCTCGATTTTTTTGCATAAATGCCCAATTCCTTTCCATCAAGTCAGCCCTATTCTTCTGTTTGTCATAGCAACTGTCTTTTAAAGCCCAGTATTTTGTCCTTTGTTGTTTCTGAAAGAAATGGCATTTTCATACTTCTTGTTGTACTGATCTTTCCCTGTGTCTGTGTTTTCTAAGTAATTTATCCTATTATCAATATGATGCTTTGCTGTTGTGATGTTCAGGGAAGATGCCTTTCAGAAAAAGCATTCTTATTCTTTGATGGTCAGATAGAAGACAATAGCTGTTTTCAGGTCTTTTGAAGTGAAAGACTCAGTTTGGTAATTACATATGAAATCAATTCCTTCTGTGATATTAGATAAGAATTAATAAACAGCAAATATCCAAAGAGTACTGATTTATTTCTCACTTCTTTAGAATTGTAATGGGTTGTCCTTGACATATTATTTAGACATTTGTCTAATTATTATTTAGAAAATTGTCTTAAATATTATTTAGACACTTGTTTTAGGTTGGGTTTACCAAAAAAAAAAAAAAAAAAAAAAAAAAAACCTTGAGCCTAAGGTTTAAGTGCAAATGATCTATGTTTTTTAAACCATTAAACCTTGAAGTCCTAGGGAAAGCAAGACAGGGAAGGAAGAGTAATTTAACAAAGGTGGCATGTTAAGCAGCATCTGGCAAAGGGAACCTTGACAGAGTTTAACTAGGGCAGATGGTATTTGGTATTTATTTTTTGACTTAAAATGCCAACACATACATGCATACATACATACATTCATGCATGCATGCATGCATGCATACATACATACATACATACATACATACATGCATATACACATTTTAAGTACCTTGCTGTGTTAAATCACAATGATCAAAACCACCATGAGGGTTGGGGAGGGTTTATTTCATCTTATAATTCTCAGGTGACTCTATCAGGTTTCAGGGCAGGAACCTAGAGGCAAGAACCTTAGCAGAAACAATGGAGGAATGCTTCTTACTGGATTATTTCTCACGGTTTGCTCAGTTCAGTTTCTTATAGAACCCAGGACTACCATCCTAGGGTTAACACTATCCACAATAGGCTGGGTCCTCCCATATCGATCCTTAAGAAAATTAACCACAGACTTGCCTATAGGTGACTCTTAATGGAGGCCTTTTCTCAATTGAGACACTTCCCAAATGATTCTAGCTTGTGTCATGGTGACATAAAACTGGCAAAATACCAGTTGTCTAGCTTTTCACATGGCTTGGTGGGAACTCCTAAGTATATTACTGGAAGCTAAGCTTTATTCTGCTAGTAATTACTTTACACCATGTTCAGATTGGGAATCAGTTTCAGATTGTTCCATTTTCTTTTTTTTATTGGATACTTTATTTATTTACATTTCAGAGGTCAACCCCTTTCCCCATTTCCCCTCCCTAGAATGCCCTATCCCATCCCCCCTCCTCCTTTTTGCTTTTATACCATTTTAATTACATGCATGTATTAATGTCTATTGAGGGTCTAGCAATATAATAAATGCAAATAGTCGAAGAACATGCAAGGCATTAAACACAATCACGTGAACACTCCCATGATCACTGTTTCTAAGGGCTTATCAGGATGTATAAAATATCTGAGCCAACTGTCCCTGTCCTAGCCCAAAGTCATTTTCATGTCTGAAGCCTACTTCCTTTGTTCTAGCCTAAAATTTCGATTCCTGTCTGAAATTATTTCTTTGTTCTAGCCTGATATTTTGATTCCTGCCTGAAATTACTTCTTTGTTCTAGCCTAATATCAGATTCCTGCCTGAATCCTACTTCCTTGTCCTTGGCCCATGTCAGATTCTTGCCAAGCAGCCCCAAAGGCTCTCTGCCTGAAGTTTACAGACACTTGCAGTGTATTTGGCACAATTCTAACACCTCTCTGGATGTTTTAACTTTGCATAGTGAGCTTATGAATTTAAATAATGCTGCTCTGCTGAGCGTTGATGTGGCAGATACTGCTGATAAAATTCCCCATGGTCTGAGGTCAGTATTTCCATTTAGGTCAAGCTTCAAGAATGGCATATATAGCTTGATCATACTAGTCCTTTTTTGTCCTGGGAATATTTTATTCCTGCCCATTGTGTTAAAGCTTGTATTTAACAACATCAACATGTTGGAAGCCAAAGTACATGGCTTGAACCTGAAAATGCACCCCCAGACAGAGTTATTAAATTAACAGTCTGGCAATCCAAGGACTGATTCTGCACAGAGCCTTACCAACCTAAGATGGAAGTGCATTGCTTTGGATAATCATATTCCATAATGGGTAAGGAAGACATTCTTGTCAGAACGACCTAAGATAGGCTCAGATTGTTCCATTTTCTCAAGGTAATCTCCAGACATGAGATTGTCTGAATTCACAGAGACTTCTTCATCTGGATAGGAACATATTCTACAGGACTCTTTTTAAGAGTCTTTTCTTTTGGTTCAAATCTAGGTTTCACCTTTCCTCAGATTCTCACATGTTGATTCTTTAATAGCCTTTGTTCTGAAAACAAAGTACAATCTCTATGAAAACTCTTAGAATAACAGTGGTATAAATGCAGCTCTATAGGGGATATTTGTCACAAGATACTTTGTGACAAGAGTTAACCTGGACAGACGCTGTATGGTAGAACTAGACCAGCAAAAGAAAGTTTTCTTGATTATTGCAGCTTACATTTGAGTGTGCTCAGCATGGCTTTACACCACTAGTAAAGACATAGCATTCACAAAACAGAGTCTTTTCTGAGCAGAACTCATTTAGTATCACAGAATGTGTAAGACTCCTAGTGCATAGAAAGGAGTGTAGTTTGCTTATTTGTTTTAAATACCAAATTCTGGTTCTGAATCCTGAATCCAACAGCAAGCTATCTTTCTGCTTTCTTGCCTATAAAATGGGAACCACACCTTTCTTATGGGTTGCCAAATGTTAATGGCTTGACACATAACAAAAATTGCATGTCATTATTGTAGCTATACACTGTAATGTTTATATAGCAATCATACATACAGAAGCTGCTATAAAAACAAAAGTATATATATAAAGTATATATATAAAGTGTATATATATATATATATACACACACACACATATATATGTAGATACACATATGTACATACATACACACACATATATACATACACACACATATATAATATATATGCACACACACACACACACACACACACACACACATATATATATATATAATCTTTTTATAAATTATATGGGTTTCAGTTTTTGCTGCTGGAAATGGAACTCAGGGCCTCATGTGTGGTAAGCAAGCACTGTACCACTGAGCCACACCTTCTACCCCCAAAATCTTATTGTTTTTAAATATTTTCTTGAGATTACAATATAATTAAATTGTTCTCACTTTCCTCCTGCCATACCCTCCCACATACCAGACCTTGCTTTTTTTCAAATTTATGTTCCCTTTTCAATGATTTGTGTTATATGCCTACATGTATATTTATGTACAAATACATTCCTAAATATAATCTGCTGTTTGCATAATGTTACTTGTACATATGCTTTCAGAGCTGACCATTTTGCATTGGATAACTAATTAATGTGTCCTTTCCTAAGGAAGACTTATTTCTTTCAGCATTACTTAGTTGCCAGTGGTTCTTTTTGTATGGTTAGGGGCTTTTTAGTTCCCCTCTATTCACTTTGGCTTTGCCTACTGGTGGTGTCCCTGTTCAGCTTACATTCAGACAGCCATGTTGATAAGACATCACGGATGTAAAAGCTAACAATTTTATATACAGAATACAGGAAGGAGATGCCATCCACACAGAATTTTCTTCAAGCAGATATGAAATAACTTTAGAATAGATAGCACTACCTCTGAATATTAACAAAAGGAGTGATAGGAGCCATCATCTTCGGGCTGCTGGCATATTATCCTGCCTGTGTATCGTGAGTTCTGTGATTCTTTTCTTGTTATTGGTTTGCAATTCACTTAATCAATCCCATCAGTTTTGTTTGCTTTTTAAAATCAATTTATTCTCTTAAATATTACATCTTGACCTCAGTTTTTCCCTCCCACTGTCTACCTCCCGTACTTTTCCACCTCCTTTGTCCCCATCTGCTCCTCTTTAGTTTCCCTTCAGAAAAGGACAGGCTTCTCAGGGATATCATCCAAACATGGCATATCAAGTTGCAATAAGACTAAGGTACATATATCAAGGCTGGATTAGACAACTCATTAGGAGGAAAAAGGTCCCCAGTGGCAGGCAAACATGACTCCACTCCCTCTGTTCACAGTCCCACAAAAACACCAAGCTGCACAACTATATCATATATGCAGAGTGTCTGAGTTAGACCCATGCAGGTTCCCTGGTTGTTGGTTCAGTCTCACTGAGTCCCTAGGTGTCCAGGTTTGTTGATTCTGTGGGTTTTCTTGTGGTGTTTCTTTGCTTTCTTAATGGAGTGTGAAAGTTTGACTGTAGACTGGATTTAGTTTGCTTAAGGTTGAATGTACTGTAGCAGGGATGAAGTAAATCCCAAGAGTACCTCTCTTGTAAGTGGATAGTGCAAGAACTAATATTTACTGAGCCCTCATTGGATTTGCTGAAAAGAGATTTTGTTACAAATGACAGATATTATGATAATTACTTAAACAATGTGGAAAATTTCTAGTTATCTTCACAATGTAAAATTTTGTGTTGAGTGACAGCTCTAGGGCAGTATTTATTAAGGAGACATCTGGAGTCATTGACTTTTACTATTCTATCATCTTTAAACTTTGTCTCTTGATTCAAGATAAGTCCTTAGGTCTCACACCAGTCTCTAGGAAATAAGTTAAGGGACAACAGTTGTTTGTACCTGGTTATTGTTAAAATTTTAAACTCCCTTATATTCTTGATACCTAATGTTTAAAATTCATTATATTTTCTTTATTTTGTATGCATGTGTGTGTGGGAAAGAGAGAGAATATGCATGCCACATCATGGGTAGGCTATGTAGGTCAGAAGACAACTTTTAAGAGTTGATTCTCCCCTTCCATGTAGGTCCCAGGGTTCAAACCTTTACCTTTAACCTTGTGGGGTGGTTTCATTATGTATTGTGCCACCACCTTGACTTATTTGATATTAATTTTTGTCAGATGAATAATTTGAAAATAATACTTACCAGTCTAGAGTTTGCTACTTCACTATGTTTATTTGTTCCTTTGCTATACAGAAGCATTTTAAGTTCATTGTTTCTCATTTGCTATGACTGCTGCTTCATATGAGACTGATGACATATAATGGCTTTTGCTTATCATTTCAATCTATTTAATATACTTGTGTGTGCCATGAAGTTGATTTCTGACTCTAGGCATGTAGGGCAGGTAACCAGTACAGGAAGACTTTCTTCAGCCTTAATTTCAAGCAGAAGGGGTCCAATAGGAGGACCTATGGGTTTGGTGGATATGAGGGAGTGATGGAGTCCTGAGTAAAATGGGCTTGGAAAAAATATCTAGTTCTGAGAATGTAAACTGTTTGAACTCATGAGTTTGGATCCTTTTTAGAGATGACAAGCCCCAAGGCTTCTTTGTGACAGTGCATTATTCACAAGAATAATAAGAAGTAAAGTCAAAGATGAACAGGCCAAAAACCTGAGAACTCAGTGAGTTGGACATGTTATGCACAAAGATGTTACAGTTACTAAGAAATTAGGCTCATAGAAGGGCATATTTATACCTGGTGTCTTCTAATGGATTATCACAAATCCTGTGGTTTTATGCTAGGTAAATTTATTTTAATTCCTCTAGAAACCAGAAATCCAAAATAACTGCCACTGGGACAAAAGTGTTTGCATAACATCACTTCTTCCAGAATATCTTCAGGAGACTCTTGTCCCTAGACTCCTTTATTCTGATGTTTCTTTACATTCTTTGGCTGTGGTCACATTGCTTCAGTTTCTACTGCTAAGATCACAATGGCTTCTCTCCATGGCTTACTGTCATGAACCTATATAATATCTTTTTCTACATCAATATTGAAAGAACATTTGTGATTAAATTGGTCTAACTTGAAAATCCAGGATAATTTCCCAATCTTAAGATTCTTGATCTTGTTACATTTGAAAAATACTCTTTTTACTTTTTCTAATTTAGAAGATTTTTTAATTGAAAAAATATTTTATGTAATATATTCTGATTATGGTTTCCCCTACCTCAACTCCCCCCCCCAGATCTCCACTTACCTACCTACTCAAATCCATACCATTTTTTTCCTCTCTGTTTTTTGGGATACTAAAAGTTCCAAATGCTGTAATGTTTATAAATTCCAAATATTAGGAGCTGATATGTTTGGCAATTATTCTGTTGATCATATAAAAAAGATGGTAGTTTGAAAATAGTCAAAGGGTGAGGCCAGTGACTAGGAAGGTAACAGATGATGAAAACTAAGCAGACACCATTAACTTTCTATTGCTCTGATAAATATCATGGCCAAAAGGCAGTTGTAGAGGAAACAGTTTATCTCAGCTTATAGTTTGTAGTCTATAATCTAAGCAATTCAGGGTAGGAACTTAAGGTAGGCATTTGGAGGCAGGAACTGATGCAGAGGCCGTGGAAGTATGTTGCTTATTGGCTTGGTTCCCATAGCTTGCTCAGCCTGATTTCTTAGAGAACCTGGGACCACCTTCCCAGGAATGTCATTGCCCACAGTGGTCTTGGATTTCCAACATCAATCTTTAATCAAATAAATGCTTCATGAACTTGTTCACATGCCAACTTGATGGAAGTATTTTCTCAGTTAGGTTCCCTCATTGCAGGTGACCCTGTCTTGAATCATGCTGAACAAACCCTAATGAGTATTGAGACAGAGTGGGCAGGTGACATATCTGGATTGTTTTTAATCTCATAAGGATGCTGAAGCAATTAAATGAGCGGCCTAAAACCACCCAGGGGCCTTCTTTTCACAATTACTGATGCTTGAAACCTAACTTTCAAGAAACGGTAAAGCAGAAAACCTAGGTCTGAGTGTTTGTGTGTTTCAGAGCCAGATTCTTGTCTTTCAGTTTTCTTTCCTGTCAAGTGAGCATAGGACCATTGTGAAATGAGTCCTAAACTGTGTTCTATCTCCAGAAAAGAGTCGTTGCGGAGTCGTAGAGAATTCACAATATAACACAACATGACCCCTCTTTATCCACATCCACAACACTGGGTGAAGAGTCAATTCCATGGCCTCCCTTGCAACTCCTTGGCAGTGATTTGACATTGTTTGATCAAATCCAAGAAATCTTTTTAGGAGGGTTTCTGAACTATATTTTGTTTTATCTGTGAAGACCTATGTACAGAAGCAGCTAAGCACCACTCCCTTGTTCTGCCCTAACAAGGCTACAGTGCTGGAGCTGCCTGGTCATTTTTTCTTAACAATAAGTTATATTTTGTCAATAGAAGAGTAACAAGATGAAAGGATACTGGTTTCTTAATGATGCTATTTTGTATCTAAACTAATTCAAGCTGTTGCCTAACTTGTGTCTTATTATCTGGAAGAACAGAAAACAAACGCATTTGTTAAGCCTGTTTCTTGGATCTAGAAGCATTTATACCTTCTAATGGTGGCTTCTCTGTTTGTGAAAGAGATGAGGTGGTGCAGGCCAGAAACTTACTTTCTTCAGATGCTACTACAGCCATGCACACATAAATGAACTGAATCCACCTTGGTTTTTAAGAGCTGGCTACCTGAAGAGAAAGCAAATATACCTTTCAGCTTATCCCTTTCTTCTAGCTTCCTGCACTCCCTTTCCCCTTAGGACCATTTTTCCAATTGTATATTTTCTTCATTTATTCTATTTACTAGCTGCTATTATTTGATTATATCCTTCAGAGCTCTTGTGATGCATGCACTACAGATATGGCTTAAAGATTTAGAGCACTTGTTGCTCTTGCAGAATACCCAGCTGGTATTTGCAGCACCAACAAACGTCTTTAACTCCAGTTCTTGAAAATCCAATGCTCTCTTCTGACATCTTAAGGCACCAGGCACACACATGGTACACGTGCATATCCACAGCCAGAACACTCATACACAAAATAAAAATACAAATATTGATGTTTTGGAAACTTAATGCCCAATACATCATATTTAGAAATGGAAGTCTAATGGAAAGTGCTTAGATCATCAGGTCTTACTCTGTCCTCCATATTAATAGATGTATATCTTCATTATGATTCTAACAGTGGGTTTATTATCAGAGCAAGTTAGAGTCTCACTTGTCTTCTCTTGACCCCTTATGCCCTTCTACCTTTTGCCATGAGTGACACAGCAAAAACAAACAAACAAACAAACAAACAAATAAAACATAGCCAGTTATCAGCACACCTTCCTGTATTCCCTTTTGCGTATTGAAATACTCGAGACCGAGTCTAGAGTTGAACATGCTAGGCAAGTACTCTGCCAGTACAGTATAGCCTCACTCCTCCATTTTCCTCTTTACTTTTGAGACAGAGCCCCTAAAATACAGGCAGACCTTGAATTCATTTAGTTAGGCTTTGAAATTGTGATCATTCTGCCCAATTAGCTGGGATTATAGACTTGCACCTCTAGCCTCCCAGATGATAAGAAATTAACATCTGTTCCTTATGAATTACTTTGTGTGTACTTTGTCATAGCAACAGAGAACAGCATGAAAGATATTTTCAGTGACCCTTTTGCCTCATGAATGTTTGAAAAGTGACTGTGTACTTAACATGCATTAGGATAGATGGGATTGAATTCACTGTCTAGGAGAGGTTTGAAAAATCAGCAAGCTCTTTCATTTTCTGTATTAGCCTGTGAAATCCTTTTCAGATTTGTAACAAGTCTCAGAGGCAGTTGGCATCATAAACATCAATTGTCTTAGGGATTGCCTATCTAAGATGTTTAGAACCTTGCATAGTTTCTTTCTCTAATCTGTACTGTTCTGACTCCCAGGCCTTTTCAGGCTAAGTAACCATATTCTGGGTTAAGATAGACTGTTAAATAAATGACTGTAAATTAAACCACACAGAAACGGAAAGCAAATGTTTGACTTGTATATGGCTCTAACTTCCCCACATGGACCTAGCTATTCTAGTAAAAGGAGCTGATAAGAAGTTAAACTTTGAGTACCTCATGATATGCTCTTTTCTAGGAGAGAATTTCATTTCACTCCCCTCTGTAGCCTGCATATCACATTGACCCATCAACCTATTCAGATAAGGTTGCTCTCAAGGGTTGTTGTTTTCTTATAATTATTTCAATTACTTTGTATATATCAGTTCTCTGTGTGAACTTTTTCTGAGGAGACAAACTGTTCACCACATCCAACTGCTTTATGACTTAGCATGGAGTTAGACCCTGAACAGCATGGTCAAGAAAATATAGTTGTCCTTTCTGCACTTGGGAAGATGCTAGTCTAGTTGAGTCTGATGAAACATAATATCACAAATGTGAAAGGGAAATAGTATGAAAGATGTAGAATGTTTCTGGATTTTCTTCCTGGGCATTGAAGATAAGAGATCAGTAACCTATAGCAATGGCATATCTATGAAATATTAAAATGGGAATGAGCCATCCTTCTAGGGCAGTGTTTGCCAAAGCTGATTGTATACTAGAATAAATAACGACACTTTAGACACAGCAGTTCCCAGGGTATCTCTAAAACCAATAGTGTTCAAATCTGTAGGCATGAGACTTGAACACCAGTATTTCCAAGCTATCCGTGTGTCTGGACAAGTTAGAGAACAGTTTCCAAAGTTACACTTCTCATACTACCATCAATGGCATATTTAGATGAAATGCAGATTCAGAATTTTAAAAAGATTTTGATCCAGTAAACCAGATCCTGCTATTTAGTGTCCCCAACAATTGCCTAAGTGCTGCTTCTTAAGAAAGGACTATGCTTACAATCCCAAGTTTCTAAAGGGCAGATAAATATATTTTTGTCAAATAGTTTTTAAATGGAATGCGTTTAATACTTATGTGACAGGAGTCATACTAGGAAATTTACTTTTATTAACTCATAAAAACAACCATTCAAGAATATAATTTGTCCTATTTTAGAAAAAGGGATATTTAAAAGTGGGTAAATCATTGCCTGTAGGTAGACAGCTAATTTATGTTGCATCCTGGACTCAGGAATAGATGTGCCTGACAGAAAGGTTAATGGGCATTGTTGGAAACTCTTTTTTATTGGATATTTTATTTAAATTTCAGATGTAATCCCCTTTCCCACCCCCAGGAACCCCCTATCCCATCCCCCATCCTCCTGCTTCTATGAGGATGTACTCCCACCCACCCTCCCACTCTCACCTCCCCACCCATGATTTCCCCACACTGGGGCATCCAGCCTTCACTGGACGAAGGACTTCCTCACCCACCTATGCCTGACACTGTCATCCTCCCCTACATATACAGCTGGAGCCATAGGCCCCTCCCTATGTGCTCCCAGGCTGGTGGGTTAGATCCCGGGAGCTCTGGTTGGTTGGTATTGCTGCTCTCCCCATGGGGCCACAAACCCTTTCAGCTCCTTCAGTCTTCTCTCTCACTCCTCCAATGGGAACCCCATGATCAGCTCAATGGTTAGCTGTGAGATTCCAGCTCTGTATATTTCAGGCTCTGGCAGAACTCTAAGGAGGCACCTATATCAGGCTCCTGTCAGCATGCACTTCCTGGCATCCACATCAGTGTCTACCTTTGGTGACTGCACATGGGATAGATAACCAGGTGGAATGGTCTCTAAATGGCCCCTCCTTCAGTTTCTGTCCCACGCTTTGTCTCCATATTTGCTCCCATGAGTATTTTGTTGCCCCTTCTAAGAAGGGCCAAAGCACCCACACTTTGGTCTTCCTTGTTCATGAGCTTCATGTCGTCTGCGAGTTGTATCTTGGGTATTGCGAGCTTTTGGGCTAATATCTAATTATCAGTGAGTACATACCATGTGTGTTCTTTTGTGATTGGGTTACCTCACTCAGGATGATATTTTCTAGTTCCATCCTTTACCTAAGAATTTCTCAAATTCATTGTTTTTAATAGCTGAGTAATATTCCATTGTCGAAATGTATCACATTTTCTGTATCCATTCCTCTGTTGAAGGACATCTGGGTTTTTCCAGGTTCTGGCTATTATAAATAAGGCTGCTATGAACATAGTGGAGCATATGTCCTTCCTATATGTTAGAGCATCTTCTGGGTATATGCCCAGGAGTGATATAGCTGAGTCCTCAGGTAATGCTATGTCCAATTTTCTGAGGAACCACCAGACTGATTTCCAGAGTGGTTCTACCAGCTTGCAATCCCACCAACAATGGAGGGTGTTCCTCTTTCTCCACATCCTCGACAGCATCTGCTATCACCTGAGTTTTTGATCTTGGCCATTCAGACTGGTGTGAAGTGGAATCTCAGGGTTGTTTTGATTTGCATTTCCCTGATGACTAAGGATATTGAACATTTCTTTAGGTGCTTCTGGGCCATTCAAGTTTCTTCAGTTGAGAATTCTTTGTTTAGCTCTGGACCCCATTATTTAATAGGGTTATTTGGCTGTCTGGAGTCTAATTTCTCGAGTTCTTTGTATACCTTGGATATTAGCCCTCTATCAAATGTAGGATTGGTAAAGATCTTTTCCCAATCTATTGGTTGCTGTTTTGTCCTATTGACAGTGTCCTTTGCCGTACAGAAGCTTTGCAATTGTATGAGGTCCCATTTGTCAATTATTGATCTTAGAGCATAAGCCATTGGTGTTCTGTTCAGGAACTTTTCCCCTGTTCCTAGGTATTCGAGGGTCTTCACTACCTTCTCTTCTATTAGTTTCAGTGTCTCTGGTTTTATGTAAAGGTCCTTTATCCACTTGGATTGGAGATAAGAATGGATCGATTTGCATTCTTCTACATTCTGACCTCCAGTTGAACCAACCCCATTTGTTGAAAATGCTGCCCTTTTTCCACTGGATGGTTTTAGCTCATTTGTCAAAGATCAATTGACCATAGGTGTGTGGGTTCATTTCTGGGTCTTCAATTCTATTCCATTGATCTTCCTACCTGTCTCTGTACCAATACCATTCAGTTTTTATCACTATTGCTCTATAGTACAGCTTGAGGTCAGGGATGGTGATTCCCCCAGAAGTTCTTTTATTGTTGAGAATAGTTCTAGCTATCCCAGGTTTTTTGTTATTCCAAATGAATTTGCAAATTGCTCTTTCTATCTCTATGAAGAATTGATTTGGAATTTTGATGGAGATTGCATTGAATCTGTAGCTTGCTTTTGGCAAGATGGCCATTTTTACTATATTAATCCTGCCAATCCACGAACATGGGAGATCTTTCCATCTTCTGATATCTTCTTCGATTTCTTTCTTCAGAGACTTGAAGTTCTTGTCATACAGATCATTCACTTGCTTGGTTAGATTCACACCAAGGTATTTCATATTATTTGTGACTATTGTGAAGGGTGTCATTACTCTAATTTCTTTCTCAACCTGTTTATCCTTTGAGTAGAAGAAGGCTACTGATTTGTTTGAGTTGATTTTATATCCAGCCACTTTGCTGAAGTTGTTTATCAGGTTTAGGAGTTCTCTGGTGGAAGTTTTAGGGTCACTTAAGTATACTATCATATCATCTGCAAATAGTGAAATTTTGACTTCTTCCTTTCCTATTTGGATTCCTTTGACTTCCTTTTGTTGTCTAATAGCTCTGGCTAGGACTTCCAGTACTATATTGAATAGGTAGGGAAAGAGTGGGCAGCCTTGTCTAGTCTCTGATTTTAGTGGGAATGCTTCAAGTTTCTCTCCATTTAGTTTGATGTTGGCTACTGGTTTGCTGTATATTGCTTTTACTATGTTTAGGTATGGTCCTTGAATTCCTGTTCTTTTCAAGACTTTTACCATGAAGGAATGTTGAATCTTGTCAAATGGTTTTCAGCATCTAATGAGATGATCATGTGGTTTTTTTCTTTGAGTTTGTTTATATAGTGGATTACGTTGTTGGATTTCTGAATATTGAACCATCCCTGCATTCCTGGGATAAAGCCTACTTGATCATGATGGGTGATTGTTTTGATGTGTTCTTGGATTCGGTTTGCAAGAATTTTATTGAGTATTTTTGCATCAATATTCATAAGAGAGATTGGTCTGAAGTTCTCTTTCTTTGTTGGGTCTTTGTGAGGTTTAGGTATGAGTGTGATTGTAGCTTCATAGAACGAATTGGGAAATGTTCCATTTGTTTCTATTTTGTAGAATAGTTTGAAGCAAGTTGGTATTAGGTCTTCCTTGAAGGTCTGATAGAATTCTGCACTAAAACCATCTGGTCCTGGGCTTTTTTTTTTTTTTTTTTTTTTTTTTTTGGTGGGGAGACTTTTAATGACTGCTGCTATTTCTTTAGGGTTATGGGACTGTTTAGGTGGTTTATCTGCTTCTGATTTAACTTCGGTACCTGGTATCTGTCTAGAAAGTTATCCATTTCATCCAGATTTTCCAGTTTTTTTTGAGTATAGATTTTTGTAGTAGGATCTGATGATTTTTTTAATTTTTTCAGTTTCTGTCATTATGTCTCCCTTTTCAGTTCTAATTTTATTAATTTGGATACTGTCTGTGTGCCTTCTTATTAGTCTGGCTAAGGGTTTATCAATCTTGTTCATTTTCTCAAAGAACCAGCTCCTGGTTTTATTGATTCTTTGTATAGTTCTTCTTGTTTCTACTTGATTTCAGCCCTGAGTTTGATTATTTCCTGCAGTCTCCTCCTCTTGAGTGTATTTGCTTCTTTTTGTTCTAGAGCTTTCAGGTGTGCTTTCAAGTTGTTAGTGTTGGCTTCTCCAGTTTCTTTTTGTAGGCACTTAGAGCTATGAGTTTTCCTCTTAGCACTGCTTTCATGGAGTCCCACAAGTTTTGGTATGATGTGTCCTCATTTTCATTAAATTTTAAAAAGTCTTTAATTTCTTTCTTTATTTCTTCCTTGACCAAGTCATCATTGAGTAGAGCGTTGTTCAGTTTCCACGTGTATGTGGGCTTTCCATTGTTTTTGTCATTATTGAAGACCAGCCTTAGTCCGTGGTGATCTGATAGGATGCACGGGATTATTTCAATCATTTTGTACCTGTTAAGGTCTGTTTTGTGACCAATTTTATGGTCAGTTTTGGAGAAGGCACCATGAGGTGCTGAGAAAAAGGTATATTCTTTTGTTTTAGGATGAAATGTTCTATAAATATCTGTTAAATCCATTTGGTTCATAACTTCTGTTAATTTCATTGTGTCTCTGTTTAGATTCTGTTTCCATGATCTGTCCATTACTGAGAGTGGGGTGTTGAAATCCCCCACTATTATTGTGTGAGGTGCAATATGTGCTTTAAGCTTTAGTAAAGTTTCTTTTATGTATGTGGGTGCCCTTGAATTTGAGAGTTCATTTTGGTAGATTTTTCCTTTGATGAGTATGAAGTGTCCTTCCTTATTTTTTTTGATTACTTTTTGTTGAAAATCGATTTTATTCAATATTAGAATGGCTACTCAGGCTTGTTTCTTGGGACCATTTGCTTGGAAAATTGTTTTCCATCCTTTTACTCTGAAGTAGTGTCTATCTTTGTCACTGAGGAGCGTTTCCTGTATACAGCAAAATTCTGGGTCCTGTTTATGTATCCAGTCTGATAGTCTATATCTTTTTATTGGGGAATTGAGTCCATTGATGTTGAGAGATATTAAGGAAAAATGATTGTTGCTTCCTGTTACTTTTGTTATTAGAGGTGGAATTATGTTTGTGTAGCTATCTTCTTTTAGGGTTGTTGGGAGATTACTTTCTTGCTTTTTCTAGGTTGTAGTTTCCCTCCTTGTGTTGGAGTTTTCCATCAATTATCCTTTGAAGTGTTGGATTTGTGGGAAGATATTGTGTAAATTTGGTTTTGTCATGGAATATCTTAGTGTCTCGATCTATGGTAACTGAGAGTTTTGCTGGGTATAGTAGTCTGGGCTGGCACTTTTGTTCTCTTAGGGTCTGTATGATATCAGTCCAGAATCTTCTGGCTTTTATAGTCTCTGATGAGAAGTCTGGTATAATTATTATAGGTCTGCCTTTATATGTTACTTTACCTTTTTCCCTTACTGCTTTTAGTATTTTTTCTTTTTCTTTTTTTTTTTTTTTTTTGTGCTTTTGATGTTTATGTGACAGGAGGAATTTCTTTTCTTGTCTAGTCTATTTGGGGTTCTGTAGGCTTCTTGAATGTTCATGGACATCTCTTTCTTTAGGTTAGGGAAGTTTTCCCCTATAATTTTGTTGAAAATGTTTACTGGTCCTTTAAGTTAGGTCTGGTCTTCTCATTGTGTCCTGGATTTCCTGGATATTTTTGGTTAGGAGCTTTTTGCATTTTGCATTTCCTTTGACAGTTGTGTCAGTGTTTTCCATGGTATCTTCTGCACATGAGATTCTCTCTTCTGTCTCTTGTATTCTGTTGGAGATTCTTGTATTCTGTTGGTGATTCTTTCCTAGGTTTTCTATCTCCAGGGTAGTCTCCCTTTGAGATTTCTTTATTGTTTCTACTTCCATTTTTACATCCTGGATGGTTTTGTTTAATTCCTTCATCTCTTTTGTTGTGTTTTCTTGTAATAATTTAAGGGATTTTTGTGTTTCCTTTTTAAGGGCTTCTAGCTGTTTACCTGGGTTCTCCTGTACTTCTTTAAGGGAGTTACTTACGTCCCTCTTAAAGTCCTCTATCATCATCATGAGAAATGCTTTTAAATCTGAATCCTGCTTTTCTGGTGTGATGGGGTATCCAGGGCTTGCTATGGTGGGAGAACTGGGTTCTGATGATGTCAGGTAACTTTGGTTTCTGTTACTTATGTTCTTGTGCTTGCCTTTTGCCATCTGGTCAACTCTAGTGCTACCTGCACTCACTGTCTCTGACTGGAGCCTGTCTTTCTAGTTATCTTGCTTGTGTCAGATCTCCTCAGAGTTCAGATGTCTGTGTGATCCTGAGCTCCTGGATGGAAGAGCTCTTGGGACTCAGGATTCCTCTGGGATCCTGAAATACTGCTGCTCTGAGTGCAGTGGTTCCTCTAGGATGGCTCAGGATATAGTGTCTTCATGGGAGCAGACCAGCTAGGTGTCTGCCCCAGCCAAAAGGTTGTTGGAAACTTTTAAATGCTCAGTAGAAGTATGTAGAACTGAAATGGTAGAATATGTTTGTATTTACAATTACACTGTTTGTTGGTTTAATTAAGGAAAGAACCACTGTGGCTTAATGCCTTTTATCATGTGGGCACATAGAGAACGCTTCCAGGATTATAAGGTTGAAGGTGTCCTGAACAAGAGAATCCACACTGATGAAAAGCAGTGCTGGAGAATGACAAAAGTAAAACACAAATACTCACTCAACTGCCTATTCCAAAGGTCATCGAGACTGGAATGAGAAATTGTATTCACTGAAAATATTTGATTCTGATTCCTTGGTTCAAGAATGGAAATATTTTTAAATAAAGAAGGATGTGCTCCTGGGCAGAGGTTTTAGTTATATTTGTGTATTTATTTGTGTGTTGGGTCTCTTCTCTCTCTCTCTCTCTCTCTCTCTCTCAATCTCACACACACACACACACACACACACACACACACACACCATGTCTCTCACATTATATGGAGATCAGAGGACAAATTGAGGGAGTTGGTTCTCTTTTTCCAGCATGTGGGTCCCAAGCATTGAAGTCACGCTGTCATGCTTTGCAGCAATCCACTGAAGCTTCTTATCAGTCCTCTCCTGCAGTTTCAATGTGCCTTTTTTTTTCTTACCAGGAAGCTGAAAAATGAACTTTTAGAAGCAAAGCGAAGGAGTGGGAAGACTCACCAAGAGACCAGTAGAGTCTGTGTTCACTGTCAGAAAACCCTTGGCCTCATCTTTGATCGAGGAGATCCATGCCAAGCCTGCTCACTCAGGGTGTGCAGTGAATGTCGAGTTAAGGGACTTGATGGCAGCTGGAAGTGCACTGTCTGTGCCAAAGTCGCGTGAGTCTCCTGCTTCTCTGTGCAAAATCTATACTTGATGATTGTGAAGATTCAAATAGGGAACTTAAGAAATGAGAAAGAATTTTACATTGAGAAGGGAGTAGATTGAAAATCACAGCCTAGTTACAGGCCTGACAGGTCTCTCTCTCTCTCTCTCTCTCTCTCTCTCTCTCTCTCTCTCTCTGTGTGTGTGTGTGTGTGTGTGTGTGTGTGTGTGTGTGTGTGATGTATCTGTTTGCAGTGACTATGGTATGAGACTGGTTTGGTGTGAGTGTATTTGATATGAGCATGTCTGTGTGGTATGAGTATATGGGATATGAATGTATGTGGGGGTATGTACGAGTGTGTGCAAGCATGTATGTGGTTTGAACATGTGTGTCATATGTGATGTGAGTGTGTGATATGAGTATGTAGTGTGTGTGTGTTGCGAGTGTGGTGTGTGTGTATGGTATGACTGTGTGTGGTATGTATGTGTGTGTGAGAGAGAGATAGAAAGGCACAGAGACAGAGACAGGGGAGTGTTTAGTAGGAGAAGTACAGGTACAGAAGACAGAATGCATATAAAAGCAACCCTGAAGCATAATAAAGTTGGAGGCCTAATCGAATAAGTATCTCCCTGTATTTAAAAAAACAGTAATGTGTTTAATGTGTTTTTTCCTCTTTAAGCCCCTCTAAACACAACATGGCTTCTCCAAAGGCATAAATAGAATTCTTTTGATATTCTTAAGCATTTGAGGTAACTGGCAAGATGGGCATCAAACATCCTGTATGCTGTCCACATCAGCTGAGGGGCAATACTAGAAGTGTTACTTAGTATTCTCCAGGCCTAGCTGTTTATCAAAACAAAGGCAGGAAGCTTTCTCATTGTGTTTTGCTTTAAATCAGTGGTTCCCAACCTTCCTAATGCAATATCTATGCAAATATGTGTGTTTTCAAAAGCTGAAACGTGCAGTTTCAGAACAACCTCACTAGAATGTAGGGGCAATGGTTCCATGTAGGTGCCAGCTTGAGCTTTCCATGTGCAGAGTTTGTGTGTGTGTGTGTGTGTGTGTGTGTGTGTGTGTGTGTGTGTGTGTGTGTGTGTGTTGCCATCAGCAATGGGGCCTTGCTATCAGTTTTCAGAGAGGGACCTATTGTCTTGGCAGCAGCCTGGGTTGTTTGGGGTTTCCATGAGACACCCCATTAGCCAGTGGTTCTTAACCTGTGGTTGGGTCATGACCCCTTTAGGAGTCACATATCAGATATTTACATTATGGTTCATAACAATAGAAAAATTACAGTTTCAAAGTAACAATAAAATAATTTTATGGTTGGGGGTCACTGAAACATGAGGAACTCTATTAAAGGGTCCTAGCATTAGAAAGGTTGAGAACCTTTGCCCAATAATTGAATTTGGTGTAACCCAAACCCAGTTACTCCAATTGTGTAAATACCACATTTTCTTTATCCATTCTGTCAAGGGACATCCAGACATTTTTCCAATTTCTGGCTATTATGAATAAAGTAGCAATTAACATGGTTGAGAAAATATCCTTGTGGTAGGAGAAAGTATCCTTTGAGTATATGCCCAAGGGTAATATAACTGGATCTTGGGGTACATTGAGTTCCATCTTCCTGAGGAACCACCATACTGATTTCCATAGTGACTGAATATGTTTTCACTCCCATCAGCAATGTATGAGTGTTTCCTTTACTCCACATTCTCTCCAGCATGAGCTGTCACTTCTATCTTAGCCATTCTGACAGTTGTAAGATGCTATCTCAAAATAGTTTTGATCTGCATGTCCCTGATGACTAAGGATGTTGAACAATTCTTTAAGTATTTTTTAGCCATTTGAGTTTCCTCTATTGAGAATTCTGTTTAAATCTGGTCCCCATTTTTAATTTGATTATTTGTGGGGTTATTTTTTGTTATCTAGTTTCTTGAGTTCTTTATATATTTTGGATATTAGTCCTCTATCAGATATAGAGTTGGTAAAAAAAAAAAATCATTTCCCATTCTGTAGCCTGTTGCTTTGTCTGAATAACAGTATCCTTTGCCTTACAGAAGCTTTTCAGTTTCATGAGGTCCCATTTATTAATTATTTATCTTAGTGCCTAGGTTATTGGTGTTATGTTCAGAAGGTTGTCTCCTGTGCCAATGAGTTCAAAAGTTATTCCTCACTTTTAATTTTATCATGCTCATTGTATCAGTTTTATATTGAGGTCTTTGATCCATTTTGAGTTGGGTTTTGTGTAGGGTAATAGGTACAGGTCTATTTGCATTCTCCTAAAAGCAGACATCCACTTTGACAAGCACCATTTGCTGAAGATGATTTCTTTTTCCATTGTATATTAATGGATTCTTTATCAAAAATCAGGTGTCCATAGGTATGTGGATTTATGTCTTGGTCTTCAATTTGATTGTATTAACCAATGTGCCTGTTTTTATGCCTATACTATGCTGTTTGTATTACTATAGTTTTGTAGTATAGCTTGAAATTGGGAATGGTGAAAACTCCAGAAGGTTTTTCCATGTTCACAGTTGGTTGAGCGATCCTAGGGTTTTTTTTTTGTTTTTTTTTTTTGGTTTGTTTTTGTTTTTGTTTTCCGTATGAAACTTAGAATTGTCCTTTCAAGTTGTGTGAAGAATTGTGCAAGAATTTTGATGAGAATTGCATTGAACTTGTAGATTGCTTTTGGATGGATGGACATTCTTATTATACTAATCATACGAATCCATGAGCACTGGGAGATCTTTCTATCTTCTGATATCTTCCTCAATTTCCTTCTTCAGAGACTTGAAGTTCTTGTCATATAGATCTTTCAGTTTCTTTGTTAGAGTTATACCAAGATATTTTTATATTTGGGCAGCTAGTATACAAGGTGCTCTTTCCCTAATTTTTTTTCTCAATCCATTTGTCATTTGTATATAGGAGGGCTGCTGATTTTTTGTGAGTTATTTTTGTATTCAGCTACTTTCATGAAAATGATTATCATCTGTAGGAGTCTCCCCAATAGAACTTTTAGGGTTAGTTATGTATACTATCATATCATCTGTAAATAAGGATACTTTGACTTTTTCTTTTCCAGTTTGTGTCCCCTTTGTGATCTTCAGTTGTCTTATTGCTCTAATTAAGACTTCAAGTACTATACTGAATAGATTTTGTGAGAGTGGACCAACCTTGTCTTGTTCCTGATTTTAGTAGAATTGCTCACGCAATTGATCTCTTAACTGAAAATTCCAAGGATTTATGAGAAATATCTTAATACTTATTTCTCCAATTCTTATCCAATACTTTCTGGGTATTCTACTATGCATTCTTTCCCCCTTTATCCCATTTCTGTTTATTCTGTTGTATAGCCCAGACACTCATTTGTTCTGACAAAAGTACCTAACGCCTAAGACTCCAAAACCCCTTATCTATTACATGGACCTCAGACTTCAATATAGGAAGAAAAGAAATCCCTTAACTTTATCTATACTGGTTGTAATTACTAAATCACAAGACCTGTGACCTTGTATTTTCTCAATCAATTCATTTATTAAGTAGTATATATAGTTACTAAAGGTCTAATTCACTATATTGTTCCTCTGAATGACATGAGTCAGTTTCTCTTGAGGTTTTTTAACAAGAAATTAACTCAATATGTTGAGTTGAGTTTGAAGATTATCATAAAAGCTGGCCTACCCAAAATGAAAGAATCCTTTCCTATAATTCTCATTTAGATCATTTGCTACCTATTTCACTTATCTTATTCCTTATATCTCTTCCTCTACTATAATATAAGCTTCAAATCTGCATTGCTCATTGATGATGTGTTCATGGCTAAAGTAGGTCCTCTGTGTGTGTTTGTTAAATGAGCAGATACATGGATGAGCAAAATAGTAAAATGAAATATGGATGAATGAATGTCTCCTGATAAAGCACATCACATTGGAGTGAGAGGAAGAAAAATAGAATGAATATGATTTTATTCTATTGGGAACATAAAATTGGGGAAAAAAATAAGAGCCATGACAAGTACAGTCTGCCCTTTAAACAGAGTAAATATCTATCAGAGATAAACACAAGTTGTTGTCAGAATATGCACACATAAATATTAAGATATCGAACAGGATGCTTTTCTTAGGAAGTAGTAATATATTAATAGAAAATTTCACAATCAATTGTATTCTTTTTATTGGTGAAACATTCACTTAATCCAGCCAGCCATCTGTCTGTCCAACTTATCTCTTCATCCACACACCTGGCCATCCCTCTTACACATTTGTTATTAGCCTATGGTATAAAATGAGCAAGATCCATGGGTAAATGGACATGGAATGCCATCATAATTTAATGGCATCATAATTTAATGTAAAAAAAATAAGATTATTATGTTATTTTTGAACCCATCAAAGAAATTCTTTGTCATTCTAGACATTTTAAAGATAAAATAGCTGTCAATGAACTCATATAATTCTCCAGCAACAAATTGTCTATAGTTATGTTTTTCTGCAATAAATGGGAATTTACATGAATGTTTAAAATATTAAAGCTCAAGCTTACTTTTATAGCTGAAAAATCAATTAATAATGCTTCTCTATATTTAAGCTAGTAGTTTGTATGCTCTCTGAGACTAAAGCTTTCTGTATTGGAGATATCCTGTTTGCTATTCATGGAGTGTTTTTCAATAAGGAAGTATAAATGATGTTTTATTGGCAGTAGATGTTCTTTGTTTGTGATAAGAGAATGTTATAGTCCTACTGGGCTGTCTCCATGTTTAATAGACCATTAAATTGAAATTCCCACCCTAACCTCTAAGAGATGAGATGAGTCACAATGTGAGTCATGCTCTAATCAGTTGGAAGAACAATCTTTATTGTCGTTTACCTTGGACAGGGTTTGATTTCTGAAGCACTGAAATGTTTATAGCAAGGATTGGTAGAGGGAGGTGATTCCTTTTGAAGCTAACCCATTTTTTTTTTTTGTTTTCCCCCAACTCTGTTTAAGATTTTTGTGCTTTCACCAGTAAGAGGTTTGTAGTTTCAGTATCACATGCACAGGGGGTTCTTTGCTTTTTTTTTTTTTTTTTTTTTTTTTTTTGGTTAGAAAAATAGGAACCTAGACTCACTACCCTCTCTATATGGACAGAGTATTTGTGTTTCTCTCCTCTGTTCCTTCAACCAACAATAGATCTGACACATAGTAGGAATTCAATAAATATGTGCTGTGTAGTGAATAAATTTATAAATAATAAATAAGCTTAACTAGCTTCCTTGTAATAAACAGATGGAAATTAATATCTTAGTGTATCCTATAAAGCATATCCTATTACAGGTCCAGTGTATATAAGTAAACAAAAATGCTTTGGTTACTATGCCTTTTTAAAGAAGACCACTACTTGTCCTATTCCAAAGAGATTAGAACTTCTTCACGTTTATGTACGTTTCCAAGGAAAGGAACCTTACATAAGCCCAGAAGTTTAATGTTAAATAAAACTAGAACTCTCTAATAGTCAGCAATTAGTGTTCACAGATAAGTGTGGCACACTGTAATTTCAGTCAAATCTATTCTTCAGAGTTCAACTTAGAGGAAGCAGAGTCTGTTTCCAACCTTGAGTTGTTTGAATACTACAGTGACATGTCAGACAAACTGAAATCTGATAGCGAGCATCACATTTATTTTCTGTCCGTTCTCACCACTTACTCTCGATATTTAGCCTCCAGTGTACACACATGTGGAAATATACACGCACTCATTTGAAATGCTAAGCAATTGCTGATTATTTATTTTTAGCTTCCACACATCTTCACCCCTCATGAAAACCTTGTTGTAGTTGAGGAACATAAATTTTCTTCTGATGATATTGCCAAATGGAAAAAGTATGAGACTTGGTATATCAATGATGTGTCAGCCATCATACCTTTATAACTCTGAGGAACATTTTTTTTAACCCATGTAAGTTTTCTAGTCTATAAAGTGAGTACTGTTATTGCTACTTTACATCTCATAGTGGGGATTAGAGATAACACATATAATATACCTAGCACATTACTTGGTACCTGGTAGGTACTCAGTATTAGTTTTTTGTTTTCCTGTTAAGCTTTCTGTCTCCATCCAGAAATTGTGAATGGAAAAAATCGCGTTGTCTCTGATTTTTCAGAGTTCGAAAAATGACAAATTACTCAAGTTCATACTTGAGATGAGTAAAAGTTATAACTAGAGTTTTCACATAGATGGTGGGAGGTAGTGACTAACAACTCTGGAGAAATAGGATTTGTGTTATCTGTTGGCTGCTATAGGTGTATGATAAAGATAATATGGAGGTCCTTTTCCCATAGACTGTAGACTGTCACATATGAAACTGTTACCATACTATACACACACACACACACACACAATCACATAAAAGCCAAGACTTCTGCATACCCTATTAGAAGGTTTTCAAGCACTCATTATGTTCTCATGTGATTCTATGACTTCTTATTCTACCTTGTCTCTTTTGACTTTTATTTGTTTTCCTGAGTTTCAGGAGCTCATGTGATTTCTTTTAATCCACATGAATGACCCAGGATAGTGTTGATTAGTAGCTCCATTCTAGCTGGAAAATCTGATTACATTAGTACGAGTTTCTGATTGACAGTAATCTTGAAAGAATACTTTCAGAAATTAACATTCCACAAATGCCCGCATTTCTAGCATAAGTATTAATATCTAAATCTTTACATCCCTGGAGATAAATCCAGGAATATTTTATTCAAATTTATTCTTTTGATGGATTCTATCTTCCTTAGAATCGATACATTCTGTAGACTCTACAGTTATGAGTAATCACTCAGTCATCTGCTACTCGGTATGTTATCTACCCACCAGGAGGTGGGTGTGGGGTGTACATTCTATGGTCACATTTTCGCTGTATGCTTTCTCTAAGGTTAACAGTTTGACATTTTAGTCAGTAGTAGAACTGTGGTATACTTATATCCTGCCGTTGTCTTCTACAGTAAGAAGCAGGGTTTAAATTACTATAAGGAATAAAACTGACATTGTTCCAGGATACATTTTCTATTTGGGACCCAATTGCTGATTTTAAAGGATGATTGGTCAATAAATCTAGATATGAGGCTCTGGAGTTAGAGCTCTGTATTTTATTCTCGGTTGCCTTTCTTCAGCCACCATATCAGACTCACCATTTCCTGTACAGTCTCATCCTCAAGATACCTTGATTTATATTGTATCATTTCTTGTCTTGTCAACTGGTTTCTTAATTGGTTTGACAGTCTCCCATTTCTCTACGCATTTCCCCAAAGATTGTATCATCAAGTGGGAACTTTAGAGTAAGTTCCCTATTGCGTCCAGCATTACAGCTCCTTAGCATGGCATTTAAAGGTTGCTATTCCATAGTGAGGACCTTCCTCTCTACCTCATTTTCTACTATAACCCTCTAGAAATAATTTACCCAATAGTACCCTTAATACATTACTCTGTATTAAGGACAGAGTATTAAGGGTTTTCAATCCTCAGCTCATGCCCTTATAAGCTATTTCTTCATGTTTAGTTAGAAATAATTTTAGAATACCTAATGACTCTTATGGCTGTAAAAAGTCTTTATTGTAAACCTCAACATGAGCTTTACAGCAGCAGCACAGCTGCTGTGGGCTGTATTCCAAAGATCTTGATTCATTTCACAAATATTTATAAACTACAATACCAAATATTACTGCTAGAGAGGGTATCCTAACAAGCCAGAGCTTTTGCCTTCATGTCACTGACAATTAGGTTTGTGGTGAAGATATGAAAAGAAGTCTTAAAATGGTGAAGGGAGTCATCCGTTTCAAGTAAAAGTTTTAACTTGAAGAAGTATAGATCAGTAGCACTTATATTGAATATCTGAGCAATGAAAATACTGCAATAAATTCCATCATTTATGTAACAAATGTTTGTTAGTATATATAATAAAAGAGAAAATATTACTTGAAGGCACAGTCTACTGAAAGCCCATTACTTATAATACTATTGGGGGAAGGTTGAGTTACATACATTGTCTCTTAGTAGGTTAACAGACCAATAGATATGATTTACAATCCTAAGATAAAGTTTAAAGCTCTCCATGCTGTAGGAAAAGTGAAAGTAAAGAAGATCACCTACATTTTTAGAGGGAAAAATAGAAGGTGATTTCATACTGCCATCATAGGTTCAACTCAAAAGATGGATAGGGCAAGTCCTAGTTTTTGTGTTGTGATAAAACATTGACCATTAGCAAGTTGAAGAGGAAAGGATTTATTTGATTTATACATTCCAAACACATCCATCGTCGAGGGAGGTCAGGGTATTAACTCAAGTTGGAGCAGAAGCAGGAACCATGGACTTTCTGGCTTTCTCTCCATGCCTTTCCCAGCTTTCATTTTTATATAACCCACGTCCTCGTCCCCAGGAGTAATACCACCCACAGTGGCCTGAACCTTATATGTAGGAATCAAAATACCTGGCTATTGCCCCTTCTTCCAGCATTGTATAATGCCCCAAATTAAATTCTTCCTTTTTTGGAACATCTTTGTTTATCAATAATAGCTTCCATCATGAAAAAAAAAAAAGAAACCGCTTGAGGCCAATCTGATGGAGGCAGTTCTCAGTTGCAGTTTCCCTGTCCAGGTGACAGTTTGTGTTGAGTTGACAAAACCCAACCACCACAAGGTTATTCAAGGGTCCTTTCTCACCCTTTACATTCAATTGATTATGAAATCTAGGAAGACATTCCTAACATGGGTATTTTGATTTTGTTTCTTTTTCTCTATTAGTTTTTCCCTTCTCCTGGAATATTGTGATAGTCTTTGTCCTATTCTCTACTCTAGCCCCGTGTTTATATTCTATGAAGAGATCTTCCCCAAACAGGCCCTTATTGATACCTTTATCTCACATGGAGCTTTAGGTTGTCCACCATATTGAAGATCTTTTATCCACTGTCAGTGTTTTTATCTGACTGGTTTTTGAACGTTATCTATGCAGCTAAATAATTTAATTTGAGAATCTTCCTTTTGCTTCATGAGCAGGCAGCTAAGGATTATAAGTGGAGAATGGTTCATGGAAGAAAAGGCAAAGCGTTTCAAGCAAGTCAATGTTCTGGGCACTGATGTTGTCCGACAGTCCATCTTAAGAAGAAGTCCAGGTAACTAATGGAATCACTTGTCTCCAAGACTGTAAGTTGATATTTGGTTGGGTTAAATAACTTCCCTGTGGAAATGAAGCACGTGAACACAGCTGGATTCTTTCCCCCTCAATCCCTTAGTTCATTTCACAACTTGGTAGCTTGAAATCTAAAAATGAATATGATACAAATGAAGCCAGTAGAAAATAAACTTTGTACTGATTTCCACATGTCTGACATGCTGAGATTTTCAAAGAAGCCATTCATTCTCATCATAGCAAGCTATTTTTTTCCAAGTGTGTTTCTCATGTTTTGCTGAACAGTTAAGAAAGCAACATAAAACAGATGAAATAAATGCTTCCCATTTTGAAAGAAATTCTTGATTTTTCACCAGGTTTAGTTTCAGATTTTTAAAATGGTATTTTTTTAAATCCAATTCTTGGTTCCTAACCAATCACTAGCATTGTACTCTAAAGTCCCAGTCTCACAGATGTTAGCACTGGGAAATACCAAGGAGCATTTTTGGTTGTCATAATGATTAGATTGAGTTGATAGCATTTATTGGACAGTAACTAAGGATGATAAGCCAATGGGCTTAAAATATGCAAAAAAGTTTCAGTCAATGAGAAATTACACTGGCCCCAAATATCAAGAACAACCAGCTTGAGACTACTTTACAGTGTACTCAAACTTCAATCTAATTGGTTCCTTATTGAATTAAGCTGTGAGTGCAGATTTCCCATGCATGGTTTATATAATAAAGGTAGAATGGGTGTCTTTCAGTGTGGGAAGCTTTCAGTTGATCCCTGTGTCACTTTTGGGTGTGGCAGCCACAAAGAAAGGCTCCTAAAGATAAGTAACATAAGGTCTGATGTTAGAAGAGTTGAATAAAAATTATTCAGTCAGCTACAGCCTTTTCCTATAGTAAACCTCAGAGACTTCTAGTGTGTAGACAACACTTTCTAGGCATAAGATGCAAGCATACATGTCTGTCATTCCATGAAGTCTGGCTTTCATGTTCATGATGTCCAGTTGTGGTATATTATAGCATACTTGTGTTTATTACAACTGGGTGACTGATGTACAAGGGTGATGTACTTAAATGTAGCCTGGGATACATAGTAAGTTCCAGACCAGCCTTAGGAATATATTGACAACTTGTCTCAAAACGAAAACAACAAAAAAAAATTCCTACCAAAAAAGTGCCTGTAGTCTATGGATTTAGAAATCTCTTGAATGCAGCATATCATACCCTAAAAATATCTGTAGAGGCATAAGAAATATGATCCTTAATTGCAGTCTCCCTAGGGAAGCTTATCTTATAAAACTTTCCTCTGATGAGTCCTGGGCTTAATTCTTATTTATTTCTACAGCATTCAACAAATTAGAAATAACTGCATATACAAAATAACTTGGGATTGAACTGCCATTACTGATTATTATAATCTTTTTTTGTCTTGTGGTAATCTAGAAAAATGAGTGTAGAAGAGAAATTTGTTATCCTTTCTGATCATTTTTGTATATAAATTTATTTTCTATTTTTTCCATGAGGGTCTGAAGAAATACAAAGCCAAGAACAAGCACACCAAGGTGTAGACAAGTCAAATACTTTGCCTTCTGTCAGGCAGAAGGTCACTCATGATGGACCAAAGAGGAAGGGGTAAGCATCTCTAAAATAAAGGATCTTTAGTGTTTTATGTCTGATGTCACTTCAGTGACAGCCCAGAAGAGGTGAGAGACTCAACTGGGGCAACATTCTATCCTAGGGAAATACAATCTTTATTTTTTATTTTTGATAATTTTATTAATTATATTTATTTACATTTTAAATGTTGTACCCCTTCCCAGTCTCCCTTCTGCAAGACCCCTCCCCACACCCCTCTCCTTACCTCTAAGAGGGTGCTCCCCCATCTACCTACCTACTCCCTGCTCACCCCTCCTCCAGCATTCCCCTCTACTGGGACAACAAGCCTCCACAGGACCAAGTACCTCCAGTCCCATTGATGTCAGATAAGACAGTTCTCTGCTACATATGAAGCAGGAGCCATGGACCCACCCATGTATACTCTTTGGTTGGTGGTTTAGTCCCTTGGAACTCTCTGGGGTCCAGTTAGTTAATATTATTCTTCCTATGGGGTTGAAATCCCCTTCACTTCCTTTAGTCCTTCCCCTAACTCATCCATTGGGGTCCTCAGGCTCAGTCTGATGGTTGGCTGTGAGTATCTGCATCTGTCCTAGTCAGGTGCTGGCAGAACCTCTCAGAGGATAGCCATACCAAGCTCGTGTCAGAAAGCACTTCTCGATATCAACAATAGTGTTGGGGTTTGGAGTCTGCAGATGAGATGGATCCCAAGGTGGGGCAGTCTCTCGATGGCCTTTCCTTCAGTCTCTGCTCCATTATTTTGTTCCTGCATTTCCTTTAGACAGGAACAATTCTGGCTTAAAAATTTTGAGATGGTTGGGTGGCCCTATCCCTCTACTAGAGGCATGTTTATCTACTGAAGGTGGTCTCTTCGGGTTCTATCTCCCAGCTGTTGGATATTTTGGCTATTGGCTCCTGGGAGCCTTTTGCAATCCTGGCATTTGGGACTTTCTAGTGCCCCCTCCCCGCTCTTTCCCCACCCCCTACTGCTACTTATTTCTATTTAATCTCCTGAACCTCTGGACTTCTCTCCTCTCTCTTCCCATACATGGTCCTACCCCCCATGTTTTCTCTTCTCCTCTCCTTCCTGCCCTCTGCCTCCAATAATTATTTTGTTCCCCCTTGTAAGTGGAATTGAAGCATCCACACTTTAGTCTTACTTCTTGTTAATTTTCATATGGTCTGTGAGTTGTATCACGGATATTCTTAGCTTTTGGACTAATATCCACTTATCAGTAAGTGAATACCGTGTGTGTTCTTTTGTGATTGGGTTACCTCACTCAGGATGATATTTTCTAGTTCTATCCATTTGCCTAGGAATTTCTCAAATCCATTGTTTTTAATAGCTGAGTAATATTCCATTGTGTAAATGTACCACATTTTTTTTATCCATTCCTCTGTTGAAGGACATCTGGGTTCTTTCCAGTTTCTGGCTATTATAAATAAGGCTGCTATGAACATAGTGGAGTATGTGTCCTTGTTATATGTTGGAGCTTCTTTTGAGTATATGCCCAGGACGGGTATAGCTAGGTCTTCAGGTAGACCTATTTCCAGTTTTCTGAGGAACTGCAAAATTGATTTCCAAAGTGGTTGTATCAGCTTGCAATCCTGCCAACAATGGAGGAGTGTTCTTCTTTCTCCACATCCTTTCCAGCATCTGCTGTCACCTGAGTTTTTGATCTTAGCCATTCTGACTGGTGTGAAGTGGAATCTCAGAGTTGTTTTGATTTGCATTTCCATGATGGCTATGGATGTTGAACATTTCTTTAAGTGCTTCTCAGCCATTTGAGATTCCTCAGTTGAGAATTCTCTGTTTAGCTCTGCACCCCATTTTTAAATAGGGTTATTTGATTCTCTGGAGTTTAATTTCTTGAGTTCTTTGTATATATTGGATATTAGCCCTCTATCAGATATAGGGTTGGTAAAGATCTTTTCCAAATCTGTAGGTTGCCATTTTGTCCTATTGACAGTGTCCTTTTCATTTCAGAAGCTTTTCAGTTTCATGAGGTCCCATTTGTCAATTGTTGATCTTAGAGCCTGAACCATTAGTGTTCTATTTAGGAAATTATATGGTCAGTTTTGGAGAAAGTATGATGAGGTGCTGAGAAGAATATATATTCTTTTGTTTTAGGGTGAAATGTTCTGTATATATCTGTTAAATCGATTTGGTTTATAACTTCTGTTACTTTCACTGTGCTTCTGTTTAGTTTCTGTTTCCATGATCTGTCCATTGCTGAGAGTGGGGTATTGAAGCCTCCCACTACTATTGTGTGAGGTTTAATATGTGGTTTGAACTTTAGTAACATTTCTTTTACAAATGTGGGTACCCTTGCATTTGGGGGGAGTAAATGTTCAGAATTGAGAGTTCATCTTGGTAGATTTTTCCTTTGATATATATGAACTGTCCTTCCCCATCTCTTTTGCTAACTTTTTGTTGAAAGCTTATTTTATTGGCTACTAGAATTGCTACTCCAGCTTGTTTCTTGGGAATATTTGCTTGAATGTTTTTTTTATTCAACCTTTTATTTTGAAGTTATGTCTGTCTTTGTTACTGAGATGTTTCCTCTATGCAGCAAAATGCTGGGTCCTGTTTATGTATCCAGTCTGTTAGCCTATGTCTTTTTTGGGGGGCGGGGGATTGTGTCCATTAATGTTGACATATATTAAAGACCAATGATTCTTGACTCCTGTTATTTTTATTGTTAGAGGTGGTATAATGTTTGTGTGGGTCTCTTCTTTTAGGTTGGTTGTGAGATGATTAATTTCTTGGCTTTCATTGGATGTAGTTTCCCTCCTTGTGTTGGAGTTTTCCTTCTATTACCCTCTGCATGGAAGGATTAATGGAAAGATATTGTTTAAATGTGGTTTTGTCGTGGAATATCTTGTTTTTTCCAACTATAGTAATTGAGAGTTTCGCTGGGTATGGTATCCTGGGCTAGCATTTATGTTATCTTAGAGTCGGCATGACATGTGTCCAAAATCTTCTAGCTTTTAGACTCTCTGTTGAGAAGTCTGGAGTATTATGATAGGTCTGCCTTTATATGTTATTTGGCCTTTTTCCCTTACATCTTTTAATATTCTTTCTTTGTTCTGTACATTTAGTGCTTTGATTATTATGTGGCAGGAGAAATTTCTTTTCTGGTCCAATCTATTTGGTGTTCTGTAGGCCTCTTGAATGTTTATGGCCACCTCTTCCTGTAGGTTAGGAAAGTTTTCTTTTATGATTTTGATGAAGATGGTTTCTAGCCCTTTGAATTGAGAATCTTCATTCTCTTCTGTTCTTCTTCTTATTAGGTTTTGTCTTCTCACTGTGTCCTGAATTTCCTGAATGTTTTGGGCTATGAGCTTTTTGCACTTTGTATTTTCTTTGACTGTTGTGTCAGTATCTTTTATGGTATCTTTGAGCCTGGTTATGAGGGACCTCCTAGGAGTCAATTTGTTTCTGGGTGTGGGCATGTGGGGTGGGGAAGAGCAATCTTAAGTACTTTCAACCTCATATAAATAAATTCCCCAGCTGACTTGAACATGCAAGACTTCTTATTTTATTAGACTTATTTGTACTACTTCAAAGTGATTCCCAATACTTCCAGGCATATCTCTGGTCAGAGTCAGCCATGGCTATAAGCAGCATATTAGAGCCTTTGCCTTCAAATGTCAGCATTCCTGTCCTCTAACCTCCTTGCTGATATATTAAACAACCCCAATTAAAATGTAGTTACTCAAACATTCTATTCCTTATTTAATCTACAAGCTTCCTTAAGGGAAAATAGATCACAGTTGAGTACTTCAACTTAGTTCAGAAGGCAAATATTCCTGTTAAGTATTGTAACAAGCAATAGGTTATTGTTAGAGAACAAGGTGCAAGGAGGCACTGAGAATCAGGAGACAGGTGCCACAAAAGAATCAGAACCTCAGAATCATCTCCCCGTAACCCCACCACCAAATGCATACATAGCAAGGGTTCCAAGATATGCCAAGTCTCATGTTGCTCTGTTCTAGGTAGCACTGCATTGTTTTCTTAGCAGAAACCAACATGAAATGATGACAATGGCTGAGATTGTGGTTAGCTTTAAGAGAATTTTTTCCCCCATGTTCTGAACTATGAGCAGGAATGAAATAAAAGTGTAAAATAATTCAAACTCTTGTGACTAACACCACTGTTCATTAATTAGCAGAGATAAAAGCAAACAATGTTCTAGAATTTCTCAAATACCTATCCTAGACATTAATCCTCTATATCCTAATGTATTTATTTATTCTTTTGGATTCCCACAATGCCTTATGCATGTGCATCTCTTGTCACCTTGCACTCTGCTTGCCCAATACACATCCACTTAATGTTAAGCTCTTTTAGTGCTTCCCAGGGCCTTCCTTACTTTGGTGATAAGACATCTAACATAGTGCCTAACTCCTTAGAAATAATCAATGGATCCAAATAAGGATCTCAGAGCCTACTGATTCTGTTAAGAGCTATAGTTTTCAGAACTTGGTTCAACTGTCACAGAATGAGGTCACACAAATAAGGAATTTTGGAGTTGGAAAACAGTAGCTGACAAAAATAATGAGTTGCATTGATCCTGAGTCATCCAAACCACCATAGCACTGGGTTGAGCCCTGCTGGACCTCAAAACTGGCAGCTGTGGTTCTTCCTTCAAGGATTGTGACATCCAGTTAGAGAGGAAAGTTCAACTCATAAAAAGTTACTGTTTTAAAGTCGTATATGAAAATATAACATGATAATACAAGCTGTCGAGCTCTCTCTAAAAACAATGATGTGTTAATAAGTCACAGAGATGTCACAGGCAATAAATGTCGAATATTAAACAGATAATAGCTGCTTTTAGGGTGCTACAAGAGACATCAAGTGACGTTCAGGCTAACAAAAGGAAGAAGGGGTGATTCTGAGCAGAGGAAATACCTTAAAAAGTAGAGAGGCAAGGGCATGTGCTTCTCCAAGCAGCAACATTATATTAAGCATCACTCTCACCCCAAATATAATTTTCCAGTAAAATGAAGGTTCTGACAGTTTAACAGTGACATTTTGTCAGGGTCCTTTGAAGCAGAGACAACTTAGCAGATTCTATTAAGATTATACCAGTACCTTTGGAATCCATTTATTCATATAGAACACTGTTGAATATAAAATAAATGAAATGGTTGCACCCAGCATCATCTCACTAAAGACTACAGCTGAGTTTTGTTGTTATTTTTAATATTTATATATATTCTTTATAAATTTAAAATCTGTATATAATATACTTTGATAGTTGTTATTTTTAATATTTATATATATTCTTTATACATTTAAAATCTGTATATAATATACTTTGATATTATCTACCTATAGTATCTCCCACCAACTCCCTCTAGGGCTCATCAACTCATCTCTTCTTGTACTTGATATGCTCTTTGTAAAATTATTGTTGTTATTAATAGACCCCTGAGTCCAATTAGTGCCAACCATTTTTAAATGTATTTAGAAACAGCCATGTTTAGTGTGCTAATATCCTAGACAAGGACTTGAACTCCATTTCCTCAAAAGCTATTTTTGTTTAATTTCCAATTAACTCTATGAAGTAGTAATGCAATCAGATTTCACTCAGCACAAGAGCTTTCATTGTGTAAACCTTATTACCACAGGAGAGATGGCAAGGAAAAGATAAAGGCGATTCCATCAAAGAATGTACAAAGAATTTATACACATATATTCACATGCACACTCGTGCACATGTATATACACGAGAGAGAGAGAAAGAGAGAGAGAGAGACAGAGAGAGAGAGAGAGAGAGAGAGAGAGAGAAGAACGCACTGGAGAGAAAGGACACAAATTTAGGTCAAAGAGGAAGGGAGGCTGGATTAGTGACAAGTTTGGGGACTGAATATAATCAAAACACATTGTATGAAACTGTCCAAGAACTAATAAATTTAAAAGATATGCCATTTACAGTGTAGCTCAGTGATACAGAACACACCTAATAAGAACAGAAAATGTACATAGCATATTCTTTCACTCCCCCAGAGTTGTTTTGGGTTCCATTAATGAGAAATGTAGTCACTACTCTAACAGGGCTGTTCTCTAACCTGCCACTTATGTTCATCCTAGAAAATCAATTCCTTTCTGTGCAAGTTATATGTAATTCCCTATTTCCGAATTCTTGCAACGAATCCCAGCCAGAACATGCTTCTCTCTCTCAGCTGGCACTGACGAGTTTCCAAACTAGATAGTCTTTTGCTTAGCAGGGGCAGAGACCTGGCTTATGAATAAGTAGTATGTTTGCTGGGGAACTGGAGGGACTTTAACCCAACTCCTAAGAACCCCTAGCCCGACTCTCTTTCATTGAACAATCATTTATTGATGAAAGAGACATACATTTTACTTGATTATTCACTTTGATACTGGGGAATCAAATCCTGTTCTTTGTTCTTGCTAAACATGTTCTCTCTCTCTCTCTCTCTCTCTCTCTCTCTCTCTCTCTCTGTGTGTGTGTGTATGTGTGTGTGTGTGTGTGTGTGCGCACGCGCGCACTCGTGCCTGGTACCCAAGGTTGCCAGAAGAGAGTGTCAGAACTGAGTTACACACTGTTGTGAGGCACCTTGTGAGTTGAACTTAGGTCTTCCTGAAGAATAATCAGTGATCTTACCTGCTGCATTGAATCGCCAGCCCCTCCTTTACTTTTATTAACCCATAAAGACATATTTGTGATATCTAAAGATTCTTAGATATGTGGCCTTCCACTTGAATGCAGTTGACCTTCCGGGGGGCTACATTCTTAAAGAAAACTGACCGACTCTGCCTGTCTCTCTCTCTCCCTAGAGATTGGCAATTGCTCTACTGACAGGGGTAGGATTTAGTGCCTATTTCCTGTCTCCACACTGGGAATTTGTCTGACTTTTGACTTGTTTTGTTTTGTTTGTGTGTTTTTGTATGCTGTCACAACCATTGTGTGTTCATACATGTCTAGAAGATATTGTTTCCTTGCAATTGTCGACAACCTCTATCTCTTACACTCTTTCTGTCCCCTTTTCTGCAGTGACCCCTTAGCTTTGGGAGGGGTGGTGAAGTGTTTATATCCCTTTTAGGGCTATGCATTCTGCAGTCTCATATTTTCTTTGCCTTTCCAAGTTGTGTGTCTGTATTAATCACCATCTACTGCAAACAGAAGGTTCTCCTATGGGGGTTGGCAGGTACATTACTCTACAGGTATAATAATAAGAGTTTTCTTATCTTACTCTTAAATTCATGTGTTTATTTCCAGTTTTCTTCTTAGCAAGTTCAGATCAGCAACCAGAGGAGAAATCAGAACACCAAAACCTGAAAGCGGAAGGAGCTATAGCTTGGACTTAGATAGTCAAAATCTTCAGAGTTTCAAGTCAGTCTCTGGTTCAGACAGGTAAGAGACATGCAAATTGAGCAATGGCACAACCTGGGAATTAAGTTGATGACACCCTGTAGGGTGTCACACGGAGAATACCTAACATATGCTACACAAAGACAAGAAGAAAATTTTCAGTTGTTATAGGAAACCTTCCTTCCCAATTTACAGCTGTTAGAAAGATTTGTGTCATCTGAAATAATACAACCTCATATTTGGGAAGCTGGGGCTACAGTTCAAACAGAGATGTACATGACAGGTAATTCATCCATTTCTTAATCTTTTTCTGTTTCAACTTCTAAAACAAAATCCTCTAAGTGTCATATCCACTCCTTACAGCTTTCAAAACACATTAATAATTTCATCATGTGTGCTGCCCCAGAGAATTTTTTTTTTGTAATTCCATTTATTTCTGGTTCCACTGCCCCTGATTTCCAGATGGGTCACGTGAGACTGTCTTGTGCATAATGTCATCACATGTCAGGACAAGCAAAGAGAAAAAGTGAGGATCTCAGCTTTGCCTTTCTTTTGCTTCCCTGACTCTGAAGATATATGAAAGCTGTTCAAAGGTATTGGTCTCTTCTCAGCCTCCTTGGGCCCCTGTGGTTGAGCCATTTTGTTTTATTCTTATTAATATATTTAACTTTATTATTTTGTCCATGGTGTTGTACTGCACATATGTATGTGCACTGAATGCATGCCTACTGCCTAATGAGGCTGGAATGGGACATTGGATTCCCTGGCACTGGCATCACAGGTGGCTCAGAGGTGCCATGTGGGTGCAGGAAATCAATCTTGGGTCCCCTAGAAAAGCAGACAAAGTTCATAACCCTGAACCATCTGTCTCTCCAGCACCATCATACTGTGTCACACTTCAGGCTAACATATTAAGAGAGACAGTATATAAAAAGAGGGAAGAATGAGTTCCTAGTTTAAAGAACAAGAGGAACCCTTGCCTATCAAGCAAAACTAGATATCATGATTTTGAATTTTTCACCTGATAGTAACTCGTCAAGGACAAGCAGCTTTCTCCAAATGATCAAGGTGTTGATGCTGTTTTTCCAGAATCCCTTTGCCTGGGTTTGTGTCTTTTGTCTTCTCTGTTGCTAGGCATGAGTAATTACAAAGCAGTAATCACATATGGGCATGCTTCATCAAATACTGGTGTTTGGACACAAGATTTTCTTGTAATTATAAACTGAAAGATAGACTGTAAATAGACTTTTAAAATCTTTGTATTTATTCTTTGGAAATTTCATACATGCATACAATCTATTTGTATCATATTCCTTCCCCACTTACCCCTCCAACCTCTCCCAGATATCTCTTCCATGTCCTAAAAGAAGACTATCTTTTTTGTTCCAATGTAATTTTTATTGACTCATAAAACCCCTATCATATTCACTTACCAGTCCTTCCCTGTCTAGCCTCCACCCTTGTGACCTCCCCTAGCAAAAAAAAAAAAAAAAAAAAAAAAAAGTCCCATTTGTGTTATCTATATACTCACTGGGGCATTGACAAAATCTTAGTGGCCCACCTCCTAAATAGAACTAAGTCCTTGTTGGGAGCCATCTATTATGGAGGGTGACATCTCTGCATCCTATCACAGTTTTCTTTTAAGTCGTGAATAGCTAAAATAGTTTGTAGACAATTGAAATATTGTCATCAGAGTTGTTTGGCTCTTGAATGTCAAGAGCAATGTTTTCCTATTAAGAAAAGTGAAGATGCTCAGAAGATCCAAAGAGCAAACTGTCCTCTCCCTGGACATGTATTGACCTTGGTAATGACTCACTAATGGATCGCCAGAATGAGCTTCATTCCCTTGTTCCAAGTGGTTCCTTAAAATGTTGAGGCGGAGGAGCTATCTTTTCTTAACTATCATCTAAAGAAATTGTGAGATACTCATCTCTTTCATCAATGACCTGACCCAGCTTAGCAATCATTCTCGTCTTTTCTTGATAAAGCATATTATTTCTTCATGATTCATTGGTCTTTTCCTGGAGCAGCTGGGCTAAGACATTCCTTTTAAAAACTCAAATCATATATGAGTGGAAATGATGTTTTATCAGATGCCTAATTGATTTCTTTCTTTTTAGTAGTTTCAAAGTTGGAGATATATGAACAGGATGGGAAAGGCATAGAAGCCCTTCAGGAGAGTATAAAAAAGGCTATTCACTTGTTGCTAGGGACTGGACATATGAAACAAAGGATAGTTTTCAAAAGGTTGTCCACTGCCAAATAATAAACGGGATGCCACTCACAGCAGCTATTCCAAGCTCCTTCTAAGTTCTAGTGATGGTTGCTATGCTCTATCAGAAACAGACGTCCACACAAGGGTTCATGTAGGTGATTACTCAGCCAAATTGACTTAATTTTTTTAATTTATTTTATGTGTATGGGTGTTTGGCCTCATTGTATTTCTCTGCACCACAAGTGAGCCTGGTGCCCACACAGGCCAGATGAGAGCACCAAATCCTCTGCAACTGGAGTTACAAAGTGTAGTGAGCTACGGCCATATGGATGCTGGAAGTGCTCTTAACCCTCAAGCCATCTCCCAACTCTCCAGCTCTCACCCAACTGATTTTGAGAAAAATAGAGATGGCATTAGGAGAGGCAGAAGAGAGAATGGAAAGGCTAGGTAATGATGTAGGTCAGGTTTAGACTGAGTCTGAGGCCCAGCCACAGCTTTAGGGATACAAACTATGTCCCTTGCATTTGGAGGAGCCAGGCCATTTTCCTCTGACTTAAGTCACTCACTGACTATGGATTCCTCCATGCAGGGTTTCCTTGGTTAACAAATAAAGATAAAGGGTATTCAGATAAATAAGAATTTGAGATAACTTTTAGTATAAGTATACACAGTGAAATATTAGACTTAATTCTTAAAAGTTTGTCTATATGAAATTCAAATTTAACTAAGAGTTCTCTATTTTATATATTATAATTCATGTGGGTGAGAAGGAGAAAAAATCCAAGGCATTTCTAGGCCTGTAACTGCAGTCAATGGACAAATATTAAAGGCATGAAGTACAAAGCACTGTCAGAAAGGCCCTTAACTATGGAGAGTTATGTAGAACTAGAAATAGAATATAAGGGCTGAAGTGGGACACCAGCAGTATCTCCTTAGCATCATGAGCGCTCATGGCGCGCGCACACACACACACACACACACACACACACACACACACACACACACTAAAATTATTCTTTTATTTTTAATTGCTCTTACTGATTGTCAGACTATCTGTGAAGTTTTACAAGCTGCTTTGCTTGGCTCCAAACCATAACCAGAGAGGACACCATTAAATCCAGCCCTTCACTAACCTCATCCTTATTCCAAGCCTCACTTGCCTCTGTTTCATTGTCTCCCAGAAATAAGTTGTATTTTTTTACCTCCATGATTCAAAAAAAAATATCTATATTTCCATATGCATATTATTTGGGGAAAGTAGGTTTCTTAAATCTATCATATGATGTAATACTGTACTTTCATTATAAGTAATATTATTTTCCTGTCTTAAGTAGGATTTTTATTATCCTCTTTGCAACTGAGATTTCTCATAGGCAGCATTCCCTCCATGATAATATTCTCTAACAAAGTGGGAGTGTTCTAGTTGAAGTCAGGATCACATACATTGTCAATACTGGTTTCTCTGCCCTTTCCCACCTTTTCTTTAGATGACACACTATAATTTACTCAGTAAACTCCTTAAAAAACTAAGGTTTAAAAATTGTTTTCATGTATCTCTAAAATCATGTGAATTTTATTCTATAAATTTACCTGTGAGTATTGGGAATAGAGTAACTGAGTTCTGTATTGATATTCTACTTTTAAAATGTCAAGCAACTGTGGAGAGGAGGATTTATGCCTGGGGCCCATAGCCAGCCAGGCTAGCCTACTTGGTGAGTTCAGTGCCATTATGAGTCTCTGTGTCAAAAGATATGGAAATGGCACCTGAAAAATGATATTCAAGATTATCTACTCACCTCCATACACACAGACTCCACCCACAATGCATATTTAAAACTCTCTCTCTCTCTCTCTCTCTCTCTCTCTCTCTCTCTCTCTCTCTCCATACTTTCTGGTTGTGGATCTTTTTCCCATCTACTGCAGGAGGAAGCCTCTCTGATGATGGCTGGATAAAGCACTGAAATATGAGCATACCAGATTATTATTAGGAGTTATTTTATCACTGTATTTTTATTTTTTCAAAAAAGATTGGTAGTATTTGGTTTTACCCCAGGTTCCTGGGCGGTTTAGTCTCTGGTTCTTGGTCACCCAAGCAGTGCCAGAGATTATTTCCATCTTGTGGAGTGGGCCTTACATCAAATCAGTTATTATTTTGAACATTTCCATAAACTTTCTGCTACCATTACTCTAGCATTCAGATCTATTAATTCTTATTTTTCTATTTTAACTTCTTTTGAGTAGATCCCCCTTTAATGGAAGCAGGGGATGGGCAATCAAAGCCACAAACTGCCGTAAACATCCTAAATCACATTATCAGACAATTGAGGGCTTAAGAAGACAGCATCTTGGTGCAGTGAAGTGAGGATAATGATAGAGCACAGAAAGAAATATGGACTTATCCTTATACTTATCAGCAGGAGACAAATGAGGTCTAGAGTTCCACTAATATTCTATACCAAGAAACTTATATTTATAAGCCATTTATACCGTATTCTTTCAGAATGTGTTAGCCTCTCCAATTAGTGTGGTTTTTTTTAAAGTGTAAACATGCATATCTGTGTGTTTATATATCTCTGTGAATGGCTTCTTATATTCAAGATAATATGTTTGGCTTTGTGGCCCATAAATTCTCTATCTTAATTTATCAATTCTCTGGTTGAAGAAAGAAAGTAGTACAGACAATACATAAATACATGCTTTCTAACACCGTTTATTGATATTGAAATGTAAAGTTCATATATTTATGTATCGTAAGATACTTTTCTTTTTTTAATCATCAATCTAAACATGAGAAATTATTCTTAGCTTGCTAACCAGAAAAATATTATATGGGCATTACTTCAATCCACAAATCATTTTGCTGAATCTTAGTATCTCATAGTCATTCACTAAACCAGAAAATAATCTTCATTTATCATAGTTGCCATGAGGACAGCTCAGCACTTTTCATGTGAGCATTATGATAAATAGGAGGCGTGCTGGTCCATTGAAAGAGATGAATGCAAGTGGGCATATGTCTGAGATAAATGGACTTACTGAGCAGTTTAGCACAATGTTTTCCAGCTTTTTCTGTATATTGGAACCTGTTAGGCAGTTTTAAAATATACTGATTTCTAGATTGCATGCTCCAAGTGTCCCCTATGAGGTTTCAGATGTGCCACAAAAGGTCAAACCTTATCTCACATAAGAAAAGATTAAAGATGTAGCATTTTGGGTCACCAAAGACTGAGAGAGAACAACATTTAACTTTTCCCTCCTTTCTTTTTAGATTTTGATATTTCTATCTCATTTATCAGATTTATCTCATTTTCAACTATTACTTCTTTCCCCCATCTTTCCCATATATCCATTTAATATTGGAAATAACTAAAAGAAGTTAGAGATGCTTATAAGCCTCAGAAGGAATACCCTGCATTCTCTGTGTGGTACCATGTATTATACCCTGGTCTCAATACTAGTAGCTCTCACATTAATAGTGTCATGACACATTCATTTAACCAGGTAGTGCAGGCTCAAAATTGACAGCCATTCTAGAATGGGAGGGTATCAGAAAATGATTTCCTAGATACCACTCCCGTGAGTGTATAATATAAACCAGAAAGACAATGCATTAAATTATAGTATCTGTCTTTCTTATCCTTGGATCCTCTAAACAAATGTATACATGTTAAGGGCATCATCAATATTTGGGGACATCGTGGAATTAGAGATAACAAATGCATAGGCTTTTCAAAGTATATTTCATGAATTAAAATAGATAAGATTGTTCTAATCTAGAAAAAAATGTGTTTCTCAGTAAGCTGATATAACTAAGCCCACAGACCCTGTCAAATGTATTTCTTTCTTGCCATTTCCCTTAACTCTGTTATCCTGAACATTTGTTGCCACTAGTTTCTAAAATGTATTTAAATCATGGCAACATGATATCTGAATCAAAAATGCAGCTTTCATGTTGGCTTTCAAACTTCTCTAAATTTGATGCAGATGCTATCATCCTCTTCCTATTTAAGTGGCAAAGGTTCCTGTATTTATGTCATATTTAAATAACATCTAAAACACTTGACATCTACATATTTAAAATTCTGTGCCTCTTTAGATTAAACCTTTCCTTAGTCTAATCAACCAAAAGGAAATCTGTTGAGACACTCACAGTAAATGTCAAGGACAAATGTGAAAGTGTATGTCATTTCTGAGCTAATGCTGTTGGCAACAATAATTTCCAGTAGCTGACTTAGGATCACAAGAATTGTTTCCTTATTACAGGGTAGCCTGTTAAATGTCATCACTCTGATTAACCAACTGCTACCAGAGCTTCTGCAGTGATAAGACTTTCACTTTCAGACTTATTGAAACCGTGATGGAAATTTTGCCAAAACTGCTTATATCTGGGAAGACCTTCAACACAGATAGAAGCAGAAATAGTCATATGAAACCTTTTGGTTGTAATTTCTTGACATTTTAAAAACTAGATTCATCTTTAGACATATTTTAAAGGAGTTTTTTTTTTTCTAAAACAGTAGGGAGAGGTGTTCCTAGAATAATATTGTTCTGAGGATCAAAAACCTGTAGTCATGACATATTACTGGGTAGGTAGCGGATCTCCTAAACTAAGTAGGATCTCTGAGATGAGCAGAAGCTTGTGGCTAAACCATTGTCAAAATGCAGTGCCTGCTGGAGGAGGGTCTAGAAAAATTGTCCCTAAAACTTAGGCTTTTAAATTACATCAAGTGATTAAACCAGAAAATATGGTTCTTGTCAAACCCCAAAAATAGGGCCATAAACTGCTCTGAGAAATGTCCATAGCACTATAATTTGGAGTTATCTTTAGAAAGAGGAGGCTAGAGATGCTACATGCTAACCAAAGGATGCCACGTAGAAGTTTTATCAATATTCTCTCAGTGAAATGTCAATAAACCAATGTGCACTTCAGTGTTCCTTTGTCCTTTTCTTGTTCGTGCATCATATTACTGCAGAACTCTCCTGGTTAGGGTAACTTGATGAGGTGACCTGAGGTGAGTGTGAAGAAGCAGAAGAAATAAGCTCAGGCTTTTTTGGCTGGATTACACCATTGTTTTTAATTCCTTCTTCAGGTATTAACTTAGTGACAGGAAGGTGATACAGTAGTGTGCACATGTATACAATAGCTCTTTTATTAATATTTTTTAGTTAGCAGAGAAGACAATAGAATTGATGGTAAATTTTTCATTTATGTCATCATACATTATCTTTATTTGCTTCCCAGTGCCCTTTCCCTTCCCCCTTTTTACTGGTCCTCAGACTAGAAGGAAAAACTACTTGAGCAGAAAGAGGAAGAATGATTGTTCTCTCTCCCTTCTTTTTTGTTTTATGATACGATCCCATTTAACTGATTCAAGCTAGCCTTGAACTCATGATTTCCCTGCCTTGCCCCTGGAATATCGGCAGTAATAGTAGAGAACATCATGCCCTGCTTATATTTAATGTCTGTAAGACTCACTTTTCTCGTAATTTAAATAGAAATTTTATTTTGAGGAAATGAAAACTGATGAAGACTTGAAATATAGTAAATACTGCTGCTGTGTGAAAGGGGGCTGATCAATCAGGGAATAGTTTGCTTTGGTGGCTTCTCTAGTACCCAGCCAGAAAAATACTTAGGAATTATGGTTGATAGCTATGATGTCATTGCCTGTTCCTTCTTTTGCCAGATTTATTTTTCTGGTAGTAGTGTACATAGGTTCAAACATTGTTACAATCCTTTCTTTGCCTGGCGTGCTAGTACACATCTTTAATGCCACCCATTAGGAGGCAGAGGCAGACAGATCTGTGTGAATTCTAGGCTAACCACAACAGAATAGGGAGAGCCCTGTCTCAAAGAACAAAACAGGAAACAAAATTCTTTCTTTATTCTATTTGTTTTCCCTCTAGTTGGCTCACCTGTAAACCCTATTCACAGTTAATTGTTGGTATACCTTATCAATTATATGCTTACTATTGTAATTTACAAAAGTAGTAATTGAAAACACAAATGTTATAGTTTTAATTTACTAGCCTATTTTGAACTCACTGTGTGTCAATTCCTTGACCGTAGGTCCAGGCAAGAGGAGAGAGGTCCCTGTCCTGCTGGTCTCTCTCCAGGGCTGAGCAAGATGAGTGTCAGCAGCCCAAAAGAAACACACCAAGCTGGGAGTTTTGTCAAAGCAGGAACTCAACTTTATTGCATCAGCCTCTCACTTATATAAACTCGGAGCATAGGGAGGGGGATTTTTGGTGGGGTTAGATGATGTAGGAGGCTGGGAAGGGTGACAGAGGGTATGGGGTGATAGACAGGGCCAATGGCAAAGCTCTACATTAGCAACAGCAGGGCAGAGGCAGGGCCAAACAGGTCTTGCTGAGTCACCCCAATACAGAAGTGACTGAGATAGATCTCAAAACTCGAACCAGGCTTAGGCTCTCCCACAAGGCCACAGAAACTTGAGCCAGGCTTGGGTTTGTCCACAAGGCCCAAACCAGGGCTGAAATGGGACCCAACAATTGTGGATAAGGAATAAAAGAAAAATGATTTTTAAAAATGTAGTCTCCTTTCATACATTCCAACCCAACTGTAGTGTCCTATGTTCACTCCTCCAAGCCAGCCCTCCTTAATCCTACCCCTGTCTCCCAGATCCACTCCTCCTCCATTTCCCTTCAGAAAAGAGCAGGCCTCCCAGCGACAAATCTTTCTTTTAAATTTTAATTTGTCTGAATTCTATATTTACTGGTGACACTCCACTGAAGTGATCACCTCCTGAGCAGGAATTGTGTTTCTCTTCACTGAATAGAAGAATCGCATCATTTTCTCAAACATGAAGGCAATTTGAGTCAATTTATCCAATGTCACTATTTTATAGCTGAGTCAGACTAAGAAACTGAACTTTAATTTCTAGAAATCGATTAAGTATAACTGAGTGACTCTGTACCAACAAAGATGCTGGAGATGACAGCCTACACTTAATAAGAATACCTTCAAGACTGACATATGCACAGGAATTAGGATGCCAAACAATACACATGGATATATAGATAAAGAATGAAAAAGAGGTGTGGACAAATGGCTTAGATGTTATGTAAATTTGGTCAGTTTACAGATACATAATATTTCAGAGTGCTCATGAAAACTAGGGAATAAAATATGAAAGGTAAGGTAAAGCTAATAAAAGATAGTGGAGTTAGATAAGTCAGGATGGGAGGCACAGGACCTAGTGAAGTCCTGCAGGTCTTTGAGGAAGGTACCTTGAAAACTACTGAGCAGCTCCAGTGTGGTCCTAGTGAACTGGTGTGGTTTGCATCCCTCATCATTTTCTTCCTAAACGTTTCCTAGTCAGTGTCTTTGGATGATGTCAAAGTCTAAATGTGCTTTGTCCTCTCATTTAGGGGAAGTACTACTTCATCAGATCTAATTGACCAGGAGGCTGGACGAGGAATATCAAAAGGCAGCTATGGCAATGGTGGAATCCCAGGCACTCAGAGGTCACCAGCCCCAAGTGCCCGTAGTGTGACCTCCATCAGCAGTAGAGTAAGTAAAAAATTGTGAAGAGCTACCCAGTCTCTGGGACTTGGCTTTACTACCACCCATGACTGGGTATAAATTCTCTGTATGTCAGAGCATGTTGCTTTTGCTGTTGAATGGAATGTATCCTTAGCATTGGCCAGAAACCCAAAGTCAAAAAGAAAAAAGAAAAAAAAAAATGGAAAGCCAAGATTTAAAGGTGATGTCATATGAGAGGTATTTAAATGTCCACGTGATTTAAACAAATATAAAGAATTGATTGGAAGCTCTGACTTCCATCCTTCATGTTACTTCTCAGAGGACATATTTACAAATTAGCTATACTAATGTTTTTCTAAGTTGATTAATAGTCTACAGTAAAAGTAGAACTTTAAAGTCATTTTATAATTTTCCTTTTTGTACATATGTTAAAATGAGAGGTCAGACACATTGAGACTTAAATTACTGTTATATATGTGTGTGTATACACATATACACACACATATATACACACACATATATGAAAAATGATCTTTTGTATCACATTTTTTTTCTTTTAAGGACAAAAAAATCACCAAGCATTTGAGAATGATACTTTCTTTCATCAACTATTCTATTGGAAGTCATTCTTGAAATTAAGTTACCATTTACTAGATTTTTTTAATTAAGCAAGAAATTCAATATTGGTGGCATCTATATTTAAGAAATCTTAATATATGAACTTCAGTCTTTTGATTTAGCCATAATTTAGTGAAGTGAAACCTCCTGAAAGGCCCTGGACAAGGAAAGATTGAAAATAAGTGAAAAAAATTAGCCATGCAAATGTCTGGGCAAAGTGTCCTCCAGACAAGGGCAGTGTTCGAGACATACAAACAAGACGGCTGCTCCATCCTGGAACATCAGTGCCCTGGCTTAAGTAGTCTATAAAATGTCTGAGCACATGTATGCCCTTCATCAGGAAAACAAGTGATTTTGTGAGTTGCTTTTCTGTCTTACTAACAAGAAGATATTTTCTTTTTTTCCTCTTTGAAAGCACCCGCTTAGACCAGCTACAATAGAAGAGCAAGCAAGTTTCACACCAACACTGTCTAGTCAGAGTAAACCTTCCCAATTTTATTGTAGGGAGATTCATTTGGACAAAATTGTTCTTTTCCCTCAAACAATACCTGGGAAGATATCCTTTGTTTTGAAATCAAACTGGATTAAGTCATGGCAACTGGACTGGCAGTCTGCTGCTACTGCCAGCATTAAGAACCTGAGGTGAAAGCATGCCTGATTTGCTAAAGAAAACTGAAAAGGCTGGTGTACTTCTGTTAGGGAATGGAGGAACGAGTTCTCACATGTGGGTTCAGAGGAGTCAGGAGTCAGCAAGGCCCTTGAAAGATGCTTCAATATTTAGTCTGGTTAAGATAGGTGACACTTTTGGGTTTAAGTAGCAAAGCAATATGGTTTGCCATCTGTTTAGGCAGGATCTTGAAATGGGGCTGCTGAGGAACACCTGAGGGGAAGTAAGGGAAACCAGAGACCATTTGGGAAGCCTTATACCATACTGCAGCCATTAGAAGGGGCTTGGGAACAGGGAGGCAGCAGCAGCGAGGGTAGGGGGCAATCAGACCGTTTCAGTATTTTGGAGGAAGAATCAAAAGACATTTGGACAGATTGAATATCAGTGATTGATCTGTCTCAATACAGACTAAATTGTACTCCCTTAGATAAAAGGCACATTTTGAATTTCATACATATTTATAGCAAGATCAGCAAGTGGACTCTGTTCAGCAGTCAGAAAAGTGCATAGATTGTTGATGACTATTTTCCTTCTTTGGTAACCTAACGAGGAATGATACTTAACGTATTTATGAGCTGGTAGTGAGGAGACACTAAGAAGATACTTGTACAAGGTTCAGGGACCTTGCATGCCTTATAAAGAAGCTGAGAGAAACTATGAGGAAGGAGGGGCTGAATATAATGATAATGATTTCTAACTATTATGATATTAAAGTGTTCAAAAAAGTTATCAACTACTGTGCCTGTGCAGTGAGTAGCAGCCGACTGCCAGTCCAGTTGCTATGAGTTAATCCAATTTGATCTCAAAACAAGGATGATCTATCTTCCCTGGTCTTATTTGAGGGAAAAGAACAATTTTGTCCAAATGAATCTCCTACAATGAAATTGGGAAGGTTTACTCTGACTAGACAGTGATGGTGTGAAGCTTGCTTGCTCTTCTATTCTAGCTGGTCTAAGCGGGTGCTTTCAAAGCAGAAAAAAAAGGAAGTATCTTCTTGTTAATAAGACAGAAAAGCAGCTCATAAAATCACATTGCTTTCCTGATAATAGGCATATTTGTGTGGGTGCAAGTGTGTGTGTGTACATGTGCACATGGTTGCAAGTGTGTGTGTGCATGTGGATATGAATGTGTGTGTGTGTGTGTATGTGTGTGTGTGTGTGTGTCTGAGACATAGGTCACAGTCTCTCCTATCAATGGAAAACTTTTGGAATATGAGTATCTCTTGCTGTATTATAAACTGCTAATTTTATGCTCCACCTGAACCTCTAGAGCAGTGGTTCTCAACCTTCCTGATGCTGCAATTGTTTAATACACTTCCTCATGTCCTGGTGACGCCCAATCATAAAATTACTTTTGTTTCTATTTCATAACTGTAATTTTGCTAGTGTTATGAATGATAAATACCTGTGTTTTCTGATAGTCTTAGGCAACCCCTGGGAAAGAGTTGTTAAGTTCCCAAAGGGTCAAAACCCACAGGCTGTGAACCACTGCTCTAGAGCATGTGTTATACAGTCAATGACTGTACAATGTTAAGTGACCTATTAATGGTCAATATTAATGGTACCACCAGATCACCTGTGGAAAAATTTTCCATCATCATAATTGCTAGTAAGGAGCTTAGTCTTGCTTCATTAGAGGTCTTCCATGTGTTAAGAATTTTCTGATGAGCTGTTAAAAATGGACCTAAACTAATTCATCTATTTGACCTCTGTCACACTTTGGATAGACTTTGCTGGCCTATGCTAATTAGAGGAATTAGAAGAAATATACTTTCTGCTATAGGCTTTACATGTTGGAAATGATGAAATAATGAATAGAGTCTACCGGAGCTGAATTGATTAACATGCTAAGCAAGTAAGAGGCAAATCTATCGGTGGAGGCTTTACTAAAGTATTTCTGAATGTCTAAAGATGTCAGGCAACCAGGAGTGAACTCAGACTGTGGACACTACTTAAGTGTTTATAAAGGAAAAATGGTAAAATCTCTCTTGGTTTTAACAGTTATCACATCATGGTGCCATTTTCATGGGCATTTAACCTTAGCCTAGTTCTTAAGAGGCCCACAGGGTTTTTTATTTTAAATGTAAATAAAGCTTAGCTAGATAGTGGCCAATAGACATGACAGAGAAAATGTCCCTATGTAATCTTAACAACATGACTGCTGAGGAGGAGAATCAGTTTCCTCTAAGGCTGCGCTCCTGTATAGCTTTTTGAATCCCAAGTGGTCAGCACTGGACATGTGTATACATGAGCAATGCTAAACAAACTCAGTAAGTTTTACACACACATACACACACACACACACACACACACACACACACACACACACGGCCATTCTCATGTCAAACAACACATTCACTCAGCTCTTCATCTACTCCTTACAAGTCTCCATTCTTATAAACATTGCTAGGCATTATGCATGACACTTTTATTTCTGCATACATATAACTGACTATATGTTGATCACTTAGCCTTCTAGATGGAAAAGGTAACAGGGTTTTAGATTAATGTTGGTAGAGAAAGTAAGACATATGTGAGTCAGCATTCTGGGGTCTAGATCAGAGGGTCTCTAACTGTGGGCCATGAACCTCTGGGGATGGAACAACCCTTTCATGGAGGTCTCCTAAGACCATCAGAAAACACAGATATTTACATTACAATTCACGACCAAAGCAAAATTACAGTTATGAAGTAGCAATGAAAATAATGCTATCGTTGGAGGGCAACACAACATGAGGAATTGTATTAAAGGCTTGAAGCATTAGGAAGGTTGAGAACCACTGCTCTAGCTAGACACAAAACTAATAAAAAGACTCTACATGCTTGGTTTTCTATTATTGCAACAATGTCTGAGATGCAACAAATTAAAAATAGAATTCTGCTTTAGCCTACAATTCTTGAGGTTTCAGGTCAGTAAAAACAGGAAGGAAGAAAAGAAAAGAAACAGAAAAGAAAAAAAAAGAAAATAAAACAAAACATCCTCCTTTGTACCATATAATGAAACAGAATATGGCAGCAATGCATTGTGGAGAAAGGTGCTCACTTCATGGTTGCCAATTACCTAAAACCTTCTACTTGGCACACCCCTAAAAATCCAATATGACCAACCTAAAGATCAAAGAATCCATTGTTTGTACCATGGGGAAATAGTCTTTATAAAAACCACAACAGGGTAGTTAAGTAGAGGGGATGTTGACAGAAGATAAACACAAGACCAAACAATTCTAGAGCTCATTCTACTCCATGTAAGATTGGAAGTTCCTATACAATCTTTCTCTCTAATCTACTATCACTAGTTTTATGAGTCAAAAACTCAAATATGTTTCATGTTAAATTAAAACATTCTTAGATGCAATTTTATGTGGTAACTTTTGATGCATAGGATTCTAATAAAGGTCCTTCAAATTTTATTTCATTCCTTCCTCCAAATAATACACATATCTTTATACTAAAGTATATTTATATGAAAATGTTTTTAAGAGAAATAAATCAGTATAATGGTCCTTTATTTTGTTCTTTGTGGGAAGGAACATGGTTTTGAAAATTCCATGATTTTGGGTACCATTGAAAGCACTTCTGAGGAGCTCACAAAGAGTCACCGCAGAAACACGTCCGGTACACCTTCCATAGCAGTGTCTGGTACCTCGCTCTCTTCAGGTGGGTAGTTACAATATACTCATTGTACTGAATGTACTGTTAAAAAAAAAAGACTAAATCAGGTCAAATTTCCTGTTTTATATAGTATTGAGCGGATGTTTTAGACTTGAGAAAACAATCATCCATTATAGTAATAGGCCAACAAAATCATTTTCTAAAGGTGGTCCCAAGTAATGCCTTTGGCCACTGCATTTATGAAAAATTTACTTATTGAGTATATAACTTTGTCATAAGTCATTGCTACTGTTCAAAGCTATATAAGATTATCAGTATAGAAATACAGAAAATATAAATAGTTCTAAGGTACATTTGATTTGACAGGTAATAACTCTCACCCATGGATCAAGGGAATAATAATTTAATCTATAGAATGGTTGGACATTCCATATACACAGACACATTTTTCCATCCTTTAAACTAGAACTATTTGTAAGTAGCTTGGCTTAGTGTGCTTTTTATTGGTGGTATAAGCACCATAACCAAAAACAATTTGGAGAAGAAAGGGTTTATTTCCTTGTATAGCTCAGTCTATCATGAAGGGAAAGCTGGAACTAAAGCACAGACCATGGAGTACTGTGGCTTTCTGACTTGCTCTGCATGGCTTGCTCAATTTGCTTTAATATACATACCCCAGCACCACTTGCTTAAGGGCAGTACTGTCTGCAGTGATCTGCTTTCTTCCACTCAGAGAATGGGTGGGGTGTACATGGGAGGGTTTGGAGGGAGGAGAGGAAAGGGGAAAATTATGTAATTACACTATAATCTCAACATATGTATTATTAAATACATTATTACAAAAATATCTAAGTACAATATCATCTCAATAAATGGAATTTTATGATACTTTAAAGAAAAACACTAGCCAGCACACATATTAAAGATATTAGTGAGATTTTTATTTCATATGAATATTACCTATAAGAAAATTCTTCAGAGAAATACATCACCATTGTAATGTTTATGTACCACATATTGAGCTAAATTCATAATTAAACCTTCAATATTAAATCATTATGTGTTGTCCAATGACAATATCTCCATGCAGCACAAGGCTAGATTCTCGCTTATAACTTGAATTTCAAGGAAGCCGCTCCTAGGCAACAGGTTTCCAAATGGTTTGTGTATGCATGTTTTTGCATGTTTGTGGGTGTAACCATGCACTTGTGTGGTCAGTGCCCTCTAAAATGCATGTTCTCAAAAATAGGAAAGTAGCCCAGCAAGATGCTGTAGTGAGTAAAAGCATGTGTTGCCAAACCTGACAACCTGTGTGTGTTCAGCTCCTTGGGGCTCACATGGTGAAAGGAAAGAACCAACTCCTAAAAGCTGTCCTGTGATTCCTACTCTTGTGTCATGGCACACATGATTGTGAACATACAATCAATCAATCAATCAATCAATCAATAAATAAATAAATAAATGAAGTTTTAAAAGAAAAAGATTGTAAATAAATTCACCTATTCAATGAAAAAGTATTAGTGTAGCCTAGAAACTAGCATCATAAGGTCAACTTCTACTGCATATCTTCCAGAACTGCTCGTTCAGTGTGGTCCCTGTCAGGCACCACACAAAGCACTTCATTACTGCATTTGCCATTTCAAACTTAAGTATTTGATTGCTCTCTCCAGTCTCTCTCCTCTGTAAGCAACGATATTTGTCTCAGCAGGACTTTAGAACAGAAATATTCTGTGCAAGTAAACTACCCTGACTTGGTAATCTGTCTACAGCATTGTTGAGAAGCACATCATTTGTTAACTGATACTTTCAAAACTAATATCAAGCAAGATATTCTATTGACGAAGGAATGTTCAAGTAACTAATGAAATCAGAATCTCTTTCTATAGTCATTCCTGTTTGCATGAAAGGAAGTCATATCATTTAAAAATGGAAATTTATGATTGGTTGGCTTCATTTATGTCAAATGTGGAAACAGTGAATTCTCTTCAAAAGTGATCATTTTTCTCATGAAGCTTAAAGACACAATCTATGAACAATTTTATTATTTAGGAAGGAGTAAATCAGAATCTTTAAACAGTTTAAAGCTATCCTTGGATTTTATAACAGAGCACTTAACCCCCTGTGATCAAAGGCCAAATGAACACAGATGTGTTCATCTTCATACCAAGACAATTTCAAAACACTATAAAAATTTAAGTATGTTAATGTAAAACAGCATGATGTTTATGAGCCTGGATGTGGTTTCCATGACATTGTATTCTCTCTGTCTCTCTCTGTCTGTGTGTGTGTGTGTGTGTGTGTCTGTCTGTCTGTCTGCATGTAAAACTGAAATATTGAAATATTTGCAACAGAAATGCAGAAGAATGATGAAATAAACTGATTCACATCTACATTTCATATTTCTCTCTCCAGAGCGGAGTCAATCTGAGTTAGATTTGAGTGAGTCATTTGCGGACGACTTAGAGGACACTTCAAGCATAAGAAGCAGATCTGTCCCTGGGGCTTTAGACAAAGACTTGGTAAGTTGGATGTAGAAGAAAGTTCAATAACACATGGAAAGGAGAGCATGATCTTGCTTCAAGCACTTGCACTTTTAGGTGATAAGTTTAGAGTAAAATAAAGGCATAAAGTGTGTCTTCCTGGTAGTTTTCACTGTCAACTATAAGAGAAACTAAAACAGTATGCTTAAAAAAATAAAAACAATATACTGCAAGTAAAATTACTTTATGAATATATATATATATAACTTAAAATAATATAAAGTGACTTGGCAATGTATTAAAATGCATTAAATGAATGAATTAAATAAAATAAGTAAAAATTAAAATAATATAATATATAATATGTATTATATAATATATGATATATATGTGGTATATGATATATGATTGCTATATGCTATATAAACTAATCTATGACCCATAATCTATAATCTATGTATAATCTAGAATCCATAATCTATAGTCTAAACATATAATATGTAATATGCAAAATTAATAATTGAATAATACATATGCATATGCTGGTAACCTTAGCCAACATTGGTGGTGGTGGTTGCACATGCCTTTAATCTCAGAACTTGGGAGGCAGAGACAGGCAAATCTTTATGAGTTTGAGGCCAGCCTGGTCTACTGAGTGAGTTCTAGAGCTGTCACACAGAAAACCCTTGCCTTAAAAAATAAATAAATATAAATAAAAAACATATATATATATATATATATATATATATAAAATAAAGTAACATTATATTACAACAATATATTGAAAATATTTTAAAATGTTTTAAAAAGCCAAAATCTTCTGATGAAATTTGAGTCATGCCTATAAAATTCTACTTTAAAACTGATGAAAGCCATTTAAATATGATTTCAAATATTAAATATTAAAAATATCAGTATATGCTGCCAGGGGCCAGCTCCAGCTTGGGGGGAGTCTTCTTTCTTCTTGTTGGTTCTTCTTGAGGTAGCAGAAGGGGAAGAGAATCAGCGGGGGTAAGACTTGCTCTTACAAGATTCGGAGGTAAGACCTGGTCTTACGAGATATTTAGGGTTGCTGTATAATAAAGTTTACTTATCTAATTTACTATGCTACTGTAGCTGACCTGCCTTCTGTGATCCTCTGAGGCCAGAAACTGCAGTCTCTGGCACTTAGCACCTCATCCTAAAAACAGCAAAGGATAAGTAAATAGCCTTTGTACTATCTCAGCAGGAGCTGCTGGGCTCTAAATTATGCCTGCTAGTCTGGTCCAGGAAGAAAAACACTTAGAGAAGTATTATAGAGTTTATTACTAAGTGTAAAAAGTTTCCTATGAAAGCTATCTAAGGGGAAAGTGGAAAGGTCCTAAGTGGGAAAAGAAAAAACTTCTAATAAGGGAAAAAATTTCTAAGGGAAAAATTTCTAGGCAGGGGAAAAAAAGGAAGGGATGAACGACTCTCTCTTTGTCTTTTCTTTAGTACTTATACATTTTACAGAATACATGATCACATGTTACAAGTTCATCACAAGTTCACACCCAAAATCAAATCATAAATTAAAATAGAAGTTTACAACAGAAATGTTTACATGCATATCTTTAGGAGTAATTATCTGGCTAAACATCCATCACTGTCTAGCTCACAGGTTCACTGAAGGTTTAAAACTATAACTAAGAAATTAGTGAAGTTTTGTATAGATAAACCCAGCAATATTCTATCTTCTGTCCTAGCACCTATAATAAATCCTTAGTTCCCTTTTAGTGACCTTTGGTTAATTGTTTTACAACCTCTTGGAATGTGCTCTGAGTAGGAGAAAGTCTGGTTACTATCTAAGAGCAATTAACTGGTGACACTTGGGAGATTGGCAGAGTTCTCATTGCAGTTTTGACTATCAGAAAGGGACCTAATAGCAGCCCCACTATAAAAGAACTTAATAATCATTGATATAATTTTAGGAATTCTTTTAGGATCATCATTAAGACTTAAGAAGTTATCTATTTGTCTATATAGCATCACCACAAGACAATACATCTTCGTGAATCTGCAGAGATCTGCTCCAAAGGGTTGTGCTATTGCTTAGTGATTGTTACATATGTTTAATAATAATAGAAAAAGCATATTAATAGCAGGAATCTTTCCTAAAATAAGTCCCTTACAGCCTTGCTGATAAGGACTCACTTGTCGCAGATTATATAATAATCTAAGGCAAGCCATTTCAGGATGATCACCTGCTAGTTACTAGCTTGTCCCATTATGGCTCCTGACAATATGCCATTTTAAATGTTGATATTATTAATATATTTCAAGTACAACTTAGTAAACAACATGGATTCTCACTACCATTATTATTAGTTAATAATGTTCCCAAGGTTTGAAAAGTGTGTAAGATAAAATAGAAATGTTTTTATAAGTATTAAATTTTGCACAAAATATGGAATAATACTTGTGTGCTTAGAAATTAACCCCTGGATAATTTAGTAATGAAATCCACTAGAATTGACAATAGAATCTACTTACTGAATTGTTCCCCAATGGGTTTCTCAGCCTGCTCTCTTATACACAACAAACCCAAGAGCCCTTCCACATTAATATCAATCAAGGAAATGCCCCACAGGCCAATATGATAGGGACATTCTCTCATCTGATTCTCTTTACCCAGATAATCCTAGCATGTGATAAGTTGCCAGAGAAATAACCAGAACAATGGGCATTACAAAGGAAATAACACTGAAAATGAAATTGCAGCTTGTCTCTCTAGATTGTGATTTTTAAAAGTAATTAATTACTTTATTACTTTTTTACATCCTAAATACTGCCCTGCCCCAGTACCCCCTTCACTGAGTCCCTTTCCCCAGGGCTCCCCTCCTCCTCTGAGAGGTTGTGGCCTGCCTGGGTATCCCCCACCCTGGAACATCAAGTCTGGAGGGTTAGGTGCATATTGTCCCACTGAGGCCAGAAAAAGCCCTATTGTACCAGTTGTTGGGGGATCCACATGGAGACTGAGCTGCATGTCTGCTACTTATGTGCCAGGGGCCCATGTGTGCTCTTTGGTTGGTGGTTCAGTCTCTGAGAACCCCCAAGGGTCCAGGTTAGTTGACTCTATTGGTCTTCCTGTAGAGTTCCTATCCCCTTCAGGGCCTTTAATCCTGCCTCCTATTCTTCCATAGGGGTCCTTGAACATATTCTAGTGTTTAGCTGTGGGTATCTTTATCTGTTTCAGTCAGCTACTGGGTGGAGCCTCTCAGATGACAGTTATGCTAAGCTCCTGTCTGCAAGCATAAGAGTATCATTAATGGTGCCAGGGATTGGTGCTTATCCATGGGATGGGTCTCAAGTTGGGCCAGTTATTGGTTGGCCATTCCCTCAGTCTCTGCTCCATTTTTGTCTCTGCATTTCTTTTAAACAGGACAAATTTTAGATCAGAAGTTTTGTGGGTGGATTTATCAGTCTACTGGGAGTCCTGCCTGACTATAGGAGATAGCTACATCAGTTTCCATATCCCCGCTATTATACATCTTGGCTAAGGTTACCAGCATTGACTACTGGGAGCCTCCCAGATCCCAGGTCTCTGACACTAGATTCTACGCCCCCCCCTCAACCTCCCCACCCTTGGCATCTGCAGATTTCCATTCATTCTCCTGGCCTTCTGGCCCTCTCTCCTGTTTCTCTCCACACCTGATCCTGAACCCCCATTCCCCTCCCCCTCCCCTCTTCCACTCAGGTCCCTTCCTCCCTCTGCCTCCTATGACTCTTTCATTCCCCCTTCTAAGTGAGATTCAAGCATCATCACATGGGCCTTCCTTCTTGTTTAGCTTCTTTGGGTCTGTGGGATATCACAGATATCCTGTACTTTATGACTAAAATCTACTTATCAATAAGTACATACTATGCATGTCCTTTGAGTTTTGGATTATCTCACTCGGGATGATATTTTCTAGTTCCATCAATTTGCCTGCAAAATTCACAATATCCTTGTTTTAATAGCTGAATAGTATTCCATTGTGTAGATGTACTACTACATTTATATATCTATTCTTTGATTGAGGGACATCTCGATTGTTCCTAGTTTCTGGCTATTGCAAATAAAGCTTATGTGAACATAGTGGAGCAGGTTCTATGGATTCAATACCAACTAAGACATTTTGTAGAAATGAACATGAGAATTTGAAATTCATACGAACATGCCAGGGGCCCAGAACAAAAATAGTTACTCCTGTGTGTAAAAGATTCAGGCTGAATGATTAGTGTGATGACTAACTATATCAATCTTTCTATTTTCTTGAATGCATGGACACATTTCTGAACACACACCATGTAATGTAGATGCTTGAAAATTTTTATAATCTATTTTTACAAGAAAGTAAAGCATCATGAAGTCTAAAAGGTTGTATTGTAACTGCTGCATAATCATACAGTCAAAATAGGAAGCATAAGAAAACACTAGTTGATACAAAAGTAAGGATGTTTTTGCCATACTTTAAAGAAATATCTAGTTTGAAAATATCCAAGATGAGAAATAAATAATAATCAACCCTAGGAATATTAAAGTCAAAGAATATCAAATACAAGAGAAATTTCTTTAAAATTTATAGAAATAAATTTTATTTTATACAAGTAAACAAGAATCAAATTAATAGCAGTTTTTATGGTAATACTGAGTTCAAGATGAAAAAAATACTATTTTGAAAGTATTGAAAGAAAACTATTTTAAACCTAGAACTTTAAAAAAAAATCCTATTTAAAGATAACATGGCCTCTAAGATTTACCAAACAAAAGCCCACATTAAAAACAGTTTAAGGTCAAATATACTTATAAAAAGAAAGAAATCTTGGAATGGTTGCAAAACATTTTAAAAACAAATGTCATTATATAAATTGGTAAAGCTGTACTAGTGGAGCTAAGACCAAAGAAACAAACAAAAAAAAATACAAGTCTTTAAATTCTCTTTTTAAAAAAAGCATACCAGTGAAGATCACTGATCTTATAGAAGTTATGTTAAGCATCAAAAATGTAAGTTAAAAATAATTCATGAATTTTCATGATAAAAATATACTACTAAGCAATTATTCACATAAGGAAGAAATGATAACAAAAAGTTGGTAGTAGAGAGAGACTGGAGAGGCAGGGAGAGTTTTGTGTGAGGGAAAGTGTGTAGGGAGAGGCGAGTTTTATCTATAACTACCTTAAAAGTATTGTTCAAATTGGATCACCTTAGAGACCAGGGAGGTAGGAATTAAACCCATGTCTAACATTCCAAGTTTTATGTTCTTTCCATCAGGCAAACATTACTAGTGAAAAGACTACCCACAGTGCCCTGACCCTGTCTACTCCTTTGATTTGGTTATTAAGATGAACAAAAGCCTAAACCTGAGAGTTGATTTCTCTGGTTTTCCTTGATTTTCTGAGTATCTGTGAAAGAAATCTCTTTTTTTCTCATGTAAAAAGAAAGTTTCCTATGATAGAAATAAACTAAGACATTGTCTTTTCCATCCTTTCCTAGAACTCCTTAGAAGACACTGAAGATGGTGTTGACTTAGTGTCCTCCAGGTTTTCTGCAAATACCCAGAGTCTGGCAAGTGGCCTGTCAACTGTAAGCACTCTCACATAATCTTTCTTTCTCTTGTTCATTCCCAGTGCCTTTTCAAAAGAGATGGTAAGATGTGATTGTATGCCCAGTCTATTGTAGGTTCCTGCTTGCCTGTACCCTCACACCAACTTACACTCTAATTCCTGAATCCTTCCTTCTTTATCCATGATCTTCACACAGCTTTGAAACTCACTTCATTCCCATTTTATAAAGAACTGGTAAGAGTAGCTTGAAGACTCCAAGCACAAAGAATTAAATGGTGAAGGAGATAGCAAAGCTAATTACCATGATATGACCATTGACAGTTGCATGAGCCATTTGGTACTCCTATAAACATACTTGATTGTTTCATAAATACCTCAAGAAATTCTTAAATTTCTTCATTTTCTAATTTAACACCCAGGCATCTCAAGTCTACAGATTATTCCAGTTTGGTTGATGAATTTCCCTCCTACCATTCTCTCAGCACCTCAACCGCTCTCTACACTACTGTCAACCACGTTTCTGCAACACATCCCTACTCTGCTTTCTTTCGTACTCAAAAAACAAAACAAGCAAGCAAGCACACAAACAAACAAACAAACACAACAAAAACCTCTCCGGAGCATCCCACTGTCTGCAGGGAAAATTCTGCTCTTACCTTGAATTGAAGATCTCCTTTGATAGCAGGCCTTTAGCAATCCATATGTTGCCTGGCAGTGGTGGCGCACGCCATATAATCCCAGCACCTGGGAGGCAGAGGCAGGCGGATTTCTGAGTTCGAGGCCAGCCTGGTCTACAGAGTGAGTTCCAGGACAGCCCGGGCTACACAGAGAAACCCTGTCTCGAAAAAACAAAACAAAAAACAAAAACAAAACAAAAAAAACAAAAAGCAATCCGTATGTCATACCTTTCAAACTGCATTTCTTTTCTTCTCTGATTTCTATGCTCTAATACACTTTTTCTTTTGGTCATTGGATGGCATCCTTATAGAACTCCCAAGCAGGATCTGATAGGAAGAGGAGCTACCTAAATGTGCCTGATGCCGATTCAGACACTGTGAGTTTTCACCTTTGTCATTTCCCTCTTCCCAACCATATTGCACAAGTTCCATGGTTTGAGAAATATAGTTGATTGAGACGTTCCACCTGTTTCCTGACTTGTACATAGCCAGATACTCCCTTTGGAAGGGATTCATGAGTTAATATGTCTGCAGGATTCCAGTTTATGTAATGATCTAGGTACTAGGCAAAAGATATGTCCTTAAGTCACAAGCATGTCTTTCTAAAGAAAAAGGGATTGTTAGTAGTAAAATTGTCATAATTATTTTAAATCCTTCCAAGTCTCAGATTTTGTAACTTCTTAAATTTTCTTCTAATCATAGGGATCCAGTATCCCTCTTTGATCATGTAGCTACAGAGGGATGGGGTGTATTGAGAAAGTCATTTGTAGTAGGAGGCAGTGAGCTGTGATCTATAGGACATTTCACTAGAAACCCAGAGCTTTCCCCCATGACTTGCTATTGCTAAAAGATTATTGAACCAGAGTTTTTCCTTTTGTAATATGGCTGAGGGTAATTCATGACACTCTTAAGACTTGAAGCATGGCATGGTTCATGGATCAACACTACTGCAAAACCTTGGACCCCAAACTTTCTCAATTTATAGAGTTCCTAGCATTTAAGTTATTTTCTCATGTAACTCCTAGGATAAAAGTAAAGACTAGTTTTCCAAAAACTTAATAGTCTCTTTGGAACTTAACTATTTGAAAACAATAATTCAGGTAAATTGTTCTGTTACTTACTACTAATAGGATCAGTGTAATTTCTGAGTGCTATATAGTGTGTCAGATCTTAGAATCTCAACAGCTACTACCATGTTTACTTGTCATTCAACATTAATATTTTGTTTCTGCCTTTTTGGCTTGGTTCATTGTATTCGAGACAGTTCATTGTGTTTGAGAACACTCAACAACCCTCTGGTTCTGTCTCGTAAGTTCTGAGATGATGTACATGTACCACCACTGGAATGAAAATATATATATATATTATGAAGTTTTGTTTTAGATTGAAGAAATTGTTGAAAGCTCAGCATATCACATTTTTCATTGGAAAAATAATATTAATAATGACACTACAAATTGCTAGTTAGTACCTTGTCTCCTCTGTATAGTTCCGATGGATACTGTTTTTCCCTTTCAAATCTTCGATGATAGCCCATGAATTTACAGTGGTACCCTGGAATACAAACACACATAATTTGGGTCCTTAAGACCTAGCTGTCTGTCAAAAAATTAAAATGTCAGACTATCCCAGATTTAATCTTCATTTAAAAATGATCCTCAGGTAATTTATTATGTAGTTTAAATTTAAAATTCATGTTGCATTATTTTAAGAATAGGAAAAACAAATTCAATTACTTATTGGCTCTCTAAGAATTAGCTTGTGTGAAATTTTAGAATTCTTGGGTTATTCTTACTTTTGACTTCAACTTAAAAGAGATTATTTATGAGCTAAATCAGATTCATCCTGTTCCTTGAAGAACAATGTATTTGAAATACAAAAGCCTTTGTAAAACAATAATAATAAAATCCATTCATAAACAAGTAGACAGATACATAGTAAGATAAATAGAAAGATACATAGATACATTCATATGTCCACACATGATTTATACATTCAAATATCTAGATATGATATATGACAGATAGATGTTCCATATATAGCTTTCATGCCTACGTATCTATCTCTTTAAATAAATCCCAGCTCTCAGCAATTTGTACTGCTATGGTCCTTGCTTGTCAGTGATGAAAAAGAGGTTATTCAACTACTGCATCATTCACAAATGTTACTGCTCTTTTGTGTCCATCATGTTACTGAGGTAGAGTCTTTGTTTCTAGCACTGAATAATAATGTTATAATGATGTCACAAATATCTTGACAAAAATCTTTATTCATCCTTATAGAATTTTTATGTTTTTGATTAACTGAGGTACTTTAATTTTCGGTGCTATGTTTTGCTCACTACTATTCCATGGAATACCAAAGCTATGGGTTATGGACTATCTATGTAGCCATGCAGCTACTAAGTTTGACTTTGTGAGTATAAGATGCCCTGCCATAACTTTGTTAAGGATGCAGCTGTGGGTCTCCCAGGAGTGATGGCACACACCATGTGAGTGTAGAGAAAGACTCTTTAAGATGTCTGTTAACTCATAATAAGGAATAAGCTCTTCTTTTTCCTGATCATTAAATTCTAGATATTTAAATAGATTGCACCTGAGTCTCACAGCAAACAGCAGATAGTGACAGGGATGAAGAAACAAGAGTATATTAGAAATCACTAAATGACTCCATAGTTACATAGAGCAGCAATTGGAATTGATTAACAGGGGGTGGATTCTGTGACTAGAGCCTTAGAATAGCACTGGGCCACTTCTGTCATCTTTATTTTTTTCAGACTAGCCTTAACAGCATGATGAGTGTTTACAGTGAAACGGGAGACTATGGAAACGTGAAAGTCACTGGTGAGATTCTCCTCCACATCAGCTACTGCTACAAAACCGGTGGGCTATACATCTTTGTCAAGAACTGCAGAAACCTGGCCATAGGAGATGAAAAGAAACAAAGGACAGATGCGTAAGCACATAGGATGCCCCTCTTCTGTCTCTAGCACTGCCTTCTGTCTCCATGCATATTTACTTTTCAGAAGAGGTTAAAAAGTCCCTTCGATTAAGAACTCTTCTGAAGTATGAGAATGATGCTTGTATCCTTGGTTACCTGATTTGAAAGAAGCCATGATATGACTCAGGAGAGAGGCCACTTGTGGTGGATGCAAGCTGACATATACACCACGATGTCTTAAGAGTATCATGCTAATTGCTTAAATTTTTTTGCATACAATATATTTTAATTACATTCTTTACCTTTCTGAACCTCCCGGATCTCTCCTGTGAACTTCATGTTCTTTCTCTCTCTCAGAAAAAAAAGCACACACACACACACACAAACAGAGTTGGTCAACTACTACTGATCATGAGACCTCCCTTGGAATATACTTGTTTATACCTAGTGTCAGTCCACTGAAGAAAGCCATTTTCTCTCTCCCAGAATCTATCAGTTATGAAGAGCGTCTCAGTTAGTGGTGTGACTACTTTGTTCACTTCCTATTGTCTAGATTTTAAATGGTTAAGTGACAAATATAATTATTTTGGCCAGCATGGAAAGGAACCATCTGAAATCTTAACACATGTGCTTCAGAACTCTGGTATAATATGTTTCACTCTTGTACATATCCCTGTCTACTCTGAAGTCCCTGTCCCAAGAGGCTTCTAAAAGAGCTAGTTAGCACAAGCCAAGGTATTGGGTTGAACTGTACAATTGTCATTTTCCATTTCTTCCTTTTAACTGTTTCCTTTCATTCATTCACTCCAGTGGTCTATGCCCTGACATTAGAAGATAGGACTAGCAATGAAGAGACATATATCCACAGAAAAGGTTGTGAGACTATTGACATTAGCAGATTTCATTTATGTAGTAGTACAATATGACAGCTCCTTGTGTATGTTTCATGGGTTAGGTATTGTTACTATCCCACTTTTACACTCAAGGAAACAAATACAGTGTAAAAACCCAAGACTATCAAAAGGAATGATACATGGGTGGTCCCACATAACTTTGCTTGATGCCAAATCTTGTTCTCTACCAATATTCATCACTGTTCCTTATAGAAAGCCCAGAGTTATATTTATGATATCCTATTGTACAAACTAAAGTCTCTTCATTCCCATTTCCTTTATCCACTTACCCATTCACTTTTCTGACTGAAATCCTCGAATATTTCTAACAAGGTATATTTTCAAATAATGTTTTTTATCCTTTGTTATTCACAGTTATGTCAAGTCATACCTTCTTCCGGACAAGTCCCGAAACAATAAACGTAAGACCAAAATCAGGACAGGTACCAATCCAGAATTCAATGAAACATTAAAGGTAAATAAATACTAACATAGGAACATGTTAACTAGAACCTCATTGATTTAGAATTAACTACAGGCAAGAAGGTTGGGACAGAAGTATTGTTAAGAGTTCAAGGCTAGCCTGAGAAAGCATAGTGACATGCAAGCAAGCCTGGCATATAAAAGGAGGCCAGCTCAGACTGAGACCAACCCTTATATCAAAATACAAACAAGCCAAAAAAGAAAAGAATAACTAAATGTACCATTTCAAAACTTGTGTGTATTTTAGAAAACTAGAATTTGAATGGTATTAGATTTCCTAGAAGTTTTTGGAAACGAAAAACAAAGTAAACTATTCATGCTTGGTTCACTCTCTGCTGTGGCTATGGTTATGCCTTAAGTTGAAATGATCCATTAAAATTACAAATCACATCTACGCTTGTATATCTTGTGACAAAATAAGTTGCACATTGGAGAAATCTGCTTTCCTGGTGTCTTAAAGGGGTGTTGTCACTTTGTATGTATTTATTGCACTACAAATAAGTGTTATTTACTGTTTCTTGTCAGGATCTCCAAGACTGGCTAAATATAGGTATGTGGTCACTGAGCAACACTAGCAATATAAGGTCAGGTCTGAGAAGCCTCAGAAAATGCCTAGCTTAAGCATGAGTCAGATCTTAGGTTCTAAATTCTAAAGAAATTCATGTTTCTTATGGGTAGCCACAAACAACCTCTTCTCTCACTCTGAATCCATCTTGTCTGGTGAGGAAGACAAAAGAAGGATAAAATGTGTTGCTAATCATGGGAAAATGTATGGACTTATGTCCAGAATAAAGGGTTCAAAGTCTATCATAGCGTGGGTTAGATATGAAAGAAAGACAGTAGTCTACATGTATTAGTAGAAACATGTGCGGAAACAGGGGCCAATATTTAAACAGATCAAAAGAAAATGAACAAACACAGGGTGAGTGTGAATCCAGTGGTCGTAATAGGATAGCAAAGATGAGCCCAAGCAGAATATATAAACACTGTGAGAGAGAAATTCAGGGAGCAAAGCACCAAAGTCAATTTGCTAGTAACAGATGGGACAGGAATACGCACCAAGCCAAGCTCAGAAATCAGTCAGTCTGAAATATGACCCAGATGGATATATAGAACAACAGATGAGAGGGTGTGTGGTCTTGTCCCTGGTTAACATTCTTCTGGGGGAAAAAGCAAGCCCATAATACTTACTTTCTGCTCAACCTGTGTACTTTTTTTTTTTTTTAACTTCTGCACTTACACTGGGCTTTTTGAAGCTTAGGCTACAAATTCCTCATTTAAGGATTTTCATTGTGAATAAGTAAGTTAGAGTATTGTTATATTAAACCTGGAGATACAAGGTAGACATGAGAAAAACAAAACCAAACAGGTAAAATTGGAAAAAGGCTTTTTCATCACCTAACACTTTCATATTGTCTCTGACATTTGTTGACCCCTCCAATAAATTATGTAAATAAATAGAAATAACAATATATAATAATATATAAATATATTTATACATACATATTTCTTAACTAGGTATAACCTAAAATGTTGGGGGGGGGTTGGCAGTATAACTTCAATTGTAGGAAACATAGAAAGACTTTTTATTCCTATTGCTGATGCCTATGGTCTGAAAATTAGTGAATCAAATTTCATCCTGCCCTATAATTAGATAGACCTCTCCTTGCAGAGTGTGATGTTTTTAATCTTATTTGTAGTATACAATCAGCCACACCCAGCTGGAAACAAGGACTCTTCAACTCTCAGTCTGGCACTATGATCGGTTTGGACGCAACAGTTTCCTTGGAGAGGTGGAGATTGCTTTGACTCATGGAACTTTGAAAATCCATGTGATGAGTGGTTTGTGCTTCAGCCTAAGGTAGGAAATACTTCCACCTATACAATTAGACAAATTTGAGGCAAACTAATATCCCAGGCCTGAAGAAACTAAAGGCTTCTAAATTTTGAGTAATAATCTGCAAAGATTATTAAATTTTTGATAGATATAATATAAATCTATTATTTTAAAAGCTCTTCACAGATATATGTTGTATACTATAAGAAGACATGTAATCATAAATGAGTGAGTTTTACTACTGAAATCTGTTTATCCATTGAAGATTTTTATGGATTGCTAAAAGGACCATACTATATGATCCCATTAGAACAAGAAAGTCTTTGTTTTTATGCCATCAAAAACAAATTTATAGAGCATAACCAATCTCAAAATATTATCTCTTTTTCATCCTTTACAATTTACAGGATAAACAGGAATAGTTTCCTTGGCTTACATGAGAAAGTGATCACTATCTAAAATATTTTTTACTTTGGGGATTCATAAAATTCCAATATAGTCTAGCATGTTCAAACCTAGAACAACAATGGCTTGGATTTGTTACAAGCAACTAGATTTTCTTCACATTTACAATCAGTTTCTAAGTGAGAAGGAAAATGAAAAGGTTATATTTTTGCTGCTTGTGATTATTCCTTATATGCAGTAACAGAAAGAAAGAAAGGAAGGAAGGAAGGAAGAGAGAAAGAAAGAACAGAAGGAAGAAAAAGAAAGAAGATTTGATAAAAAACGAACTGAAATTAGTATTAGTTTTCTCACAGCTTCAAAATGCCTATGTGATTTTGGAAAAGTTATTTCCTAAACCTTGGTATTCTACTTTGTAGCACAGCTACTAGTACGGTAGCTGTTGCTACAGCTCTGAAACCTGGGTTATCTGAAGTACTTTTTTCTCTCAAAGAACTGACATTATATTTGAATAAGCATTTTCTAAAAGTCTGTAAGCATTCTATTAGGCATATTGGAGGCTGGCAATAAAAAGCATGGGAGTACTTGCACTGATTACTAGCTTGGTCCAGATTGACACATCTTAATTAGACCTTGGAGTCCATTGACTTTCTATTCTTCTTTGGCTTCAGTTTCAGGGGTCACATATTGCTGACCTCCTTTTCTAGCTCTACACATGCTGAACCTCTACACTATTAGCTATAAGTAGGTGATAGCTCTCTACTCTGTATATGCAATCCAGAAAAAGAGAACTTTTTTCCACTTCCAATAGTTAAAACAATACCTTTGGCCTGCCTGGATCTTTTAACTCTAATTATATTATCCTTTGCCCTAATGACTCACTGGTGATTTAGCATGCATTGATTAGAACAAAAACATTTACAACATATTCTGTTCCTAATGGTAAGGTTGCCACAAAAGAAATCAGACCCAATAATTGTTCTAATGGAAAAGTAAACAGTACTAGAGAGAATACTTAAATGAAGTTCCCCATATCAACATTAGTGTCAGCAGTCACACCACACATATTCAACATATTCAATGGTCTTGATATGCAAATGATTGTGTATGCACAAATCAGATCATTCTCAATTTGATCACATATGAAGTATTCAATGCAAATGAAGGCTTATATTTGAGCCAATCACACCATACACATTAAGCCTTGATATGCAAAAGATTGTCTGTGTATGCACCAATCAGAGCATTCTTTATTGGACCACATACAGAAGTGAGTATACAATGCAAATGAATGCTTATAATTAGACCAATCACCCCCCCCCACACACATTAAGCCTTAGTATTCAAATGATTATCTGTGTAGGCACCAATCAGAGCATTCTTTATGTGACCACATACAGAAGGAAGCATTCAATGCAAATGACTGCTTCTATTTGGACAAATCACAACACTCATGTTAAACCAGTCACAGTGGCTATCTTATGCAAATGAAGGTCTGTGTATGGACCAATCAGAGCATTCTCCATTTGATCACATAGGAAAGTAAACAATACAAATAAAGACTTATATTAGGACCAATCACAAACACAAATTGAACCACTGTCTATAACCTTGATATGCAAATGAAGGTGCATCTGCAACAATCAGAGCATTCTCTATTTGTTCACATACAGAAATATGCATTCAATGCAAATGAAAGCTTGTATTTGGACCAATGACACTACACACATTAAACCATTCATAATGTCCTTGCTATGCAAATGAAGACCTGTATATGCATCAATCAATACATTCTCCATTTGATCACATACAGAAGTAAGCATTCAATGCAAATGAAGGCTTGTATTTTGACCAATGTCACCACACATATTCAGAGAGTCACAAGGACCTTGCTATGCAAAATCAAGGTCTGTGTATGCACAAATCAGACAATTAATTATTAGTCATAGAAGTAAGCATTCATTGCAAATGAAGGCTTGTAATTGGACTAATCAAACCACTCACTTAAATGGGTCACAATGGTCTTGCTATGCAAATGAAGGTCTGTGTATGGACCAATCTTAGGATTCTCCATTTGGTCACATACTGAAGTAAGCATTCAATGCAAATTAAGGCTTCTATTAGGACCAATCACACCACACACATTAAGCCCGTACAATGGCTTTACTATCAAATGAAGGTCTTTATGGGCCAATCGAGCATTCTCCATTTTTATCCCAACAAATAAGATTAACAAAAACAATTTCCCCCGTCAAAAAGGGGAACCAAAAAGTGCAATTTGGCGCAATTTTTTTTGGACTTACAAAAAAAATTCAAAAAGATTTTTTTCCCCAAACCAAAAAAGGAAAAACCCTTTTATGCAAATTAAGGGTTTCACCCAAAAATTTTTTTTTTTAAATTTTTTAACCAAAAACAAAGGAACAATTTCCCCAAACCCCAATAATTTT
>JAJTUV010002030.1:0-17500 GCA_021653895.1 Mastomys natalensis
GGCAAAATGTATGCCATCCCTTTGTAGGGTTTCTGGCCATTTCTTGTCAGTGTTTTACCTGAAACCAAGTCATCCTTTCATGGTCCCACAACTGATCAGCATTCTTACAATTAGAGGTCGCATGATGCTTAGAGTTCTCAATGAGACATTTGCATCACACCCCCTCCAACACTAGCTTAATGGCCAAGATTTATTCATGAATAAAGAGAAAGATTGTAAAAGTCAGTAGTGGATGTCTGCAGCACTTTCGGGAGATGGCAGGGTTCTAGCAAAATCGAACTCATATGAGGTGGGATGAATTTAGTAGACCTGTGTAAGATCAAGCCCAGCAAAATTCCAGCATGATGGGGAAGGCTTTTTTGGTGTACCACACATAAATGAAGAGCTGATGGAAACATATAGATATTAAAAAGTGAAGAGCAAGCTTTCTTCAGGAATTATGCTCAAGATTTTACTCAGGGCTGCATTTGACACTACTGTAAATGGACCTATATTCATCATGTACAAGCATGCTCAATTGGACTCAGAAGGCTTTGAAAAAAATAATAAATATAAACTTGGAAGAAAAAGGTATGGAAAACTCAGGAGGAAATTTGGGATGAATTGAATCACAATTCTTTATATGCTTGTATGAAATTCTCAAAGTTATTTAAATGACATTGATGTTGAAAAGATAAATTTCTGGATGGAATCACAATTAAATTGTATGTTCACATCATATATTTATCATAATATCAAAGATTTTAAGGCTATGAATAAAAACTTATGTAAACTAGAATGTTATGTAATAAAAGCATGTTAACATATATTCATCAGTTATAATGTATCTACTACTTCAATGGAGATGGTAATTCTGTGGTGTGTATTTGTTTCTAGGATCAAGAGTATGGTGTATATCTCCCTACTTCCTCCTCAGTGGTGCTATGAACTTAAAATTTTTCCAGTAATTTTTAATTTCTGCATCTAATGGTTTATAAAGAACATTCTAGAAGTTCATGAAATTCACCAAACTCAGAGAACACACACAATACAAATAATGATTAAAAAGATGAATTTCCAAATATGTAAAACTATGTGAGAAAAACAGTAGATATGGCAGAAGCATACAAAATCAGAAAGAAATACTAGTTGTAAACTGGATACTAACTTCAAATATAGAATAAGTGATAAATTTATGAGATTATAGTTTTACAGCCATTGAAGTACTAATGTATGAAAAAATAAAAACAAAAACAAAAGGAAAACTAAAACCAAAAATCCCACAACACTGAAATATTAAAGCCACTGTCAGAGGGTAAAAAAGTGAACAGGAAATTGTATACGCACAGTGTTTTCTTTCATCCTTAGTATACTAGATCACCATTAAAGAAAAAATAAGATTTCCAAGATTCTTAAACTGGTGAACACTTATGCATTGAGAACCACAGTGGAATGTTGTTATTTAAATACTCTACCTCCTGATTGGATCCCATGAAAGCAGACTTTCAGGAGAAGTTTATAATTCAATGGCTTTGTATGAGGCTGAGAAATAGACTTTGGCTGATGTAGGTAATGCATACATCATAGAAGTTTTTGAGCTAAAAGTCATGCTTACTAATAGCTTTAAGATTACTATATATTTATTACTGTTTATGGATAACTTTCCCCCATCCCTCACCTTCCCTTTACACTCCCCATGTCACATCCCTACTTACTTCCAAATCCATGGCCTCCACTTCCTTGAGCATGACTGTAACATACACACAACTGAATAATCGTAAACATATTACCTAATGAATTTTCTCAGTGTTATCTGCATATATTTGTTTCTAGGACTCATATCAAGATATGTGACAGCCATTGATGAGGCTCATTCTTGGGGAAGACTCATTATCCCTGTAGTTTAACTAGGGATGAGTCCTCATGAGATTTTCCCCTCTACTAGGGACATCAACTGGTTTTGTAACTAATCAAGTCTTTGTTAGGGAGCTAGGTTTTTGAGATTTCATGCAGGTAGATTCTTTGCCATAGATAGAAGGCACAATAATCTTCAGAATATGAGCATTCTTATACTGTGTGTTTTTAGAAAGTTTCTTAGGCTGCTGCATATATCACCACGTGTCTGTATTTTTCTGAAATTTAACAAGCTGCCTTATCTACTTGAATACCCCTTTTTATGTTTAGAACCAGCCCCTTCTTCTGTACATATCTTTTAGATCCTAATATATTTGTTGTTACATTTATGGAATCCTCCACATTTTTGGAATTTTGGGAGTTCATCATCAGATGAAGAAAACCTACTGGGTTCTGAAAGCAAACAGAAATATCAAAGTCAGTTCTGTGTTTTGGGAGCTTGAAAATGGAAATTTCATGAACTTAAACACTCTTATGAGGCTATATCTTATTTAAGGCTAGAATATAGCTACTGTTGCCTGAGTCACTAGTAAGACAAAACACTCATCATTAGATTTTGGAGAACAAGAAGTGTACTATGGTCTAGTATCATGATGCCATGCCCATCTTTTTTTTTTTTTTCATTGCTTTCTCTGATTCTGGATAGATGATTATAGGTCTGTCTCCTGTCATAAGCACTTTTTACACAGAAATTCTCCACACAGAATATGTCAGTCTAAAATTTCCTTGATATATTCTTAACACACATACCATAATATTTTACTGCTGTTTTTGGCTCTAATTGCTGTGTTTTATATGATTACCTACAAGTGCTCCAAACCCTCCAAATACTAGAAAATAACTGGTATCATCTCAGAAAAAAAAATGCTGACTCCCTGACAACCCTCTGCTAGCAATTTTTCTCCCAACATCTCTTGTACAGCATGTGGGCTGGATTAGGCAAAACTTGATTATACAATTGACACTCTCTATGGTCAAACATAACTGCCCAAGTTCTAGGCAAGCCACACCTCAAACTGAACAGACCAAATTTATCAAAATATTTCAATAGGGTTTTCTCTTGGAAATGTGTAACTTTTGACATCATTGTCTTTGAATTGAAATAAATTTTGTCAATATGTTACCTCTTGACTTTTCATGCCGATTTTTTTTTTTTTTGGTCTTCTCTACAATTTTTCAGAAAATGTTATAGCATCACTTGAACATACGAAGATGTTTAGTTTGTTATATAGTTGGTTAAGAAATGGAAAGAATGTTATAAAGAAAAGAAAAAATATGATGAAATACAAATTTAAATTTTGGACAGTTATGTTATTAATAATAGCAAAATTCAATAATTTAGGTGAAAGAAAACAAATGGAAATACCGTGGTAAAATGAATATAATTATAACATATAGTCTATCATTTCTAAAAGTAATTGAATTTTAAATAAAAACACACACTAAGAGGAATTCAGCTCCAGAAAGATTCATGGTGGAGTTTTATGAAATATTTAACATACAATTCATACCAACTTTTCACATGGGTTTCCAAATCTTAGAAAATTAGGTAAAATTGGAAAATTGTATCTGGAAGCTTCTACTGCCCTGTTTCTAAAATCAGAACATCATTTGGGAAAAAAAAAAAACATATAGAAACATGACTTAAAATTATCCTAACTGATCTTATCAGCAAAAGACCATCTGAATGCAGAATCATAAAATGAATCTTGTTATATAGCAACATGCATGCTACCCAATAAGGCACCAGAATAAAATCAAATTACACAAAAATCAGAGATGGAATATCATGAAAAAATTCAGGAAAAACTAAACTTTTTTAAAATTAATGTTCTCAGATAATTAGGAATAGCATAGACTTCCTTTAAATTTATGAAAAGTATCAATAGAAACTAAGACCTAACACAGAAATTGAGGGTTGAAATATTAATTACTTTCAGGAAAAAGGCAATGGTAGTTTGTTCACTCTATCGTCACTTCTATTCAGCTACTAGAATCAGAAAACAAGGTTCATATGACTTTTATGTTTATACACAAAATGAATAAAAATAAATTGTCATGTGTTCTGGAGTTTGAGGCCAAGAAACAATAGTTTGAGAGAAGGTGTGATTATTAAACAGAATGTGTTTTTTAAATTAAGAAAGAATTCCAGTGCTTGTGAAGAATTGCATACCCTTATATATGCTAACTAGGTGTACTATCATAACGCTTCATCCTTGCCTGGGTTTGAAAAAGAATTTTGACCATGGGTTACATAGGTCAGGGAGTGTAATATTACTGCATATATTGCAATATTTCTGGGCTCACAAATATTCCCCAACACACTTAACACAATATTATCCCTTTACATATGCATACTCATATCTAATACAACAAACAAGGTCAAGGTGAGATTTTTTTTGCAAAAAACAAACATTTTTTTTTGAAAACCAGCAAATTGGTCTCCTCTGTTCTACATCTTCTGGTCCACTATAATATATTATCCATGGAGGACTGCAGTCATCTGGTTCAAAACTGAAAAAACAGTTATAAATCCAGTCACAAAGCACAGCAAGAACTATAGGATCAGGCAACATCAGGGACAACCAGATGGCTAAAGGCTAGGGTAAGAATACACCAGGATAACATGACTCCACTAAAAGTCAGCAATTCTAATACAGCAAGCTATGGATATCCTAACACACCTTAAAAGAAATAAAATGACCTTAAATCTAATTTTATGGGGATCACAGAAGCCTTTAAAGAGGAAATAAATCCCTTAAAGAAATACAAAAAAATACAAACTGATGAAGAAAATGAGTAAAACTGTTTATGGCTTGAAAATGGAAATAGAAGCAATATAGAAAACACAAATTGAGGCAATCCTGGAGAGAGAAAACCTAGAAAGAGAAAAGGGACACAGACACAAACATCACCAACAGAATGCAGGAGATAGAAGAGACACATTCAGGCATAGAAGATACAATAGAAGGAATTAATACACCAGTCAAAGAAAACATTAAACCTAAAAAAATTCCTGACACAGACATCCAGGAAATCCCAAATATTATGAAACAGAAAACCTAAAAATAATAGGAATAGAAGGAGATTTCCTATCTCAAAACACCAGAAAATATCTTCAACAAAATAAAAGAAGAAAATATCCCTAACTTACAGAAATTGATGGCTACAAACATACACAAAGCTTATAAAACACTAAATAAATTAGACCAGAAAAGATAACTCCTCATGCTACACAATAATGAAAACACTAAATATACAAGCTAAGAAAAAATATTGAAAGCTGCAAGAAATAAAGGTCAACAAACATATAAACGCAGACCTATCAGAATAATATCTGAAATTCTCAACAATGATTCTAAAAGCCAGAAGGTCCTGGACAGATGCCAGGCAGATCCCAACAGAAGACAGATGTCAGCCCATATTGCTATACTCAGCAAAACATTCAAGTACCAAAGATGAAGAAACCACAACAAACCCAAATTTAAACAATAATTTTCCAGTAACTTAACCCCACAGTAGGTACTAGAAGGAAAATTCTAACTGAATGAAGATAACTACACCTGAGAAAACACAAAAATTAATAATTTCACACCAGCAAAACTAAAAGAAGAGAATCTTTTTTCTTCATGCACAGACACACACACACACACACACACACACAATCAACATAAAAATTAAAAGGAACTAACAATCATTGCTTATTAATATCATTCAACATTAACGGACTCAATTTGCCAATAAAAAGGTACAGGTTAACAGAGCAGTTGTGAAAACAGGATCTACCATTCTGCTGCATAGAAGACACACACCTAGGGAAAAATGATAGTCACTAACTCTGAAAAAATGGTGGGAAAATTATTTTGAAGCAAACAAACCGAAGACCAGTTGTACTAGCTATGCTAATACCTAATAAAATAGAATTTCAGCTGAAATTAATGAAAAGAGACAGGGAAAGTCAGTTCATACTCATCAAAGGAAAGATCCACTAGGATGATGCCTCAGATCTATCTATGTGCCAAATGCAAGGGTATCCATATTCATAAAAGAAACATTACTAAAACTTAAATCACACATCGAGCCCCCCACATTAATAGTGGGAGACTTCAACACCCCACTCTCATCAATGGACAGGTCATCAAAATAGATGCTAAAGTATTACAGTAACAGAGATACAGTGAAAGTAATAGGTGGGATGAATCAAAGAGAGCTACATAACATTTCACTCAAACACAAAAGAATAGCATTCTTCACACCACCTCAAAAAAAAATCTTCAAAATTGACCATACACTCAGTATAAAGGAAGCCTAGAGAGATACTCAATGAACACTGGGTCAAAGAAGAAATAAATCAAAAGGTTTCTAGAATTAAATGAAAATGAAAGAACAACATACCCAAATAATGAAAGCAGTGCTAAGAGGATATTTTATAGCACTACATTCCTTCATAAATAAATATGTGAGATCTCATACTAGCAACTAAACAGCACACCCGAAAGTCCTAAAACAAAAAGAAGCAAACATCATAAAGAGGAGTAGTTGGCAGGAAGTAGTCAAACTTGGGACTTACATCAATCAATTAGAACCAAACAGAACAGTACAAAGAATCAATGAAATCAAGATCTGGTTTTCTAAGAAAATCAACAAGATAGAGAAGTCATTAGCCAAACTTTCTAAAATGGAAAAAAAAACAGTGTCCAAATTAACAAACTCAGAAATGAAAAGGAAGACATAACAACAGGCACTGAGGAAATTGAAAGAAATCGTTAGGTATTTCTTAAACACCTGTATTCCACAAAATTGGAATATCTAAACAAAATGGATGATTTACTAAATAGATACCACTTACCAAAATTAAATCAAGATCAGGTAAATAAATAGTCCTATAGCCCCTATGGAAAACAAGCTGTCATTAACAGTTTCCTAATTGAAAAAGCCCAGGAAAAGATGACTTTAGTGCAGAGTTAAACCAGACTATCAAAGAACAGCTAATACCAAGACTCCTCAAACTATTACAAAAACTCATCAAAAGAAATATTGCCAAACTCATTCTTTGTGGCCACAGTCATCCTGATACCTATACCACACCAACAGCAAACAAATAAAGAGAATCTCTGAACAAATTTTCCTATGAACAGTGATGCAAAAATACTCAATGAAATATTTACAAAGCAAATTCAAGCCACCATGATAAAGTACACTTCATCCCAGAGATTCAAAGGTAGTGCAGTAAACAAAACCTGCCAATGTAATCTACTGTTGTGGATAGCCTCAGCCTTGTATTTTGATCCTAGTTCCCAGTGGATAGCCCCAGTCTTGTATTTTGATCCTAGTTTCACTTTCCTGGGAGGGGCTGCAGAGGATGATTGAATTTGTATACAGGTGACAACTTGTAAACCTTCTGTCCAATTAAAACCTGTAAAATAAAGGCTAGAGCCAGAGATTGGGCAGTAGAAGTGGAGGCAGAGAAAAAGGCTTAGGGGAAGAGAGAGTGAGAGGAATTTGATATAAAAGGTAGAGCAGAAGGGAGGCAGAAGGAGAAGCAGAAGGAAGTCAAAGGCAGAAGGAAGTCAACGGAGGAAGGAGTAGGAAGCCGACGAAGGAGGAGCCAGACCTGGGAGGACAAGCACGTGGCCTGGATAAACCACAAGTTATAAGGGATCTCATAGCCGGGGATTAGAGTAGTGTAATGGTAAATCTACCCAATCTAGGCGTGCAATTTATACCATAATTATTGAGTTGTGTTTTCCTTTACTGGTCTTAATTGGGTAGGAAACTTACAGCAACAATCTACCATATAAACAAAATGGACAGAAACTACTACATGATTATGATCATCTCATTAGACAGTGAAAAAACTTTTGACAAAATCCAGTACCCTTTCATATTAAAAGTCTTGGAGAGATCAGGGATTCAAGGCATGTACCTAACACAATAAAGACAATATACCGCAAGCCAAAAGCTAACATCAAATTGAATAGAGAGAAATTTAAAGCAATTCCACTAATCAGGGAAAAGCAAGCCTTTATACTCTCTCAATATCTCTTCAATATAGTACTTGAAGTTATAGTTAGAGCAATAAGATCTTTAATAATATAAGAGCTCCACTGCATTGTCATTTACCTCTACAGCTATTTCTCATTATATCATATCCAAAGTCAATGTAGAAAATCAGCCCAGTCTCTCAATTTTCATATCTTACATAATTTCTATTTTTCAAATTTTTAAAATTGAAAATATTTGTATATCCTTTCTTCTTTCTTAGTAACATAGACTGTCCTGGTTTATGGGATCTCTGAGACTAATTTTTCTGAGACATGGGACTGTTTGGCATTATGAAAGTGTACAAAAGTATTCTCACTTTCTCAGTTTATCTTAAAACAAAATGCCAGAATCTTCCCCACAGTTTTTTCACTGGACCATATGTTTTTTAAATATTTTTTTGCTTCTCCATTCTTAGCAACAGTCTCTTAATCACTAATATCATCATGGCTTATTTATTTTTTCTTTTTGATCTATTTCCTTTTCTGCCTACAGTAGCTAACACATCATTATAAAGAGAACATAGTATTTTTTCCCCTAATATGGTTGGAATTTAAAGAATGACTAATAACCTTTTTAAAATAAATCACTACTTTATTGTCATAGAATGTTTATTGATTGATAGAATATTCATTTTACAAAGATTGATCAACTCTCAGAAAATCAGTGGGATGAGAGCCTGGTGCACTAAACTCAGGCCTAGCAGAAGAAAACATCACTACAACTGTACTACATCCTAGACTTTCCTGAATTGTGAGAAAAACTCCAAATGAAGGGAGAAAAATGACATTAATTAACAAAACATAATCACAAAATGTAAACATTGATGCAACCACAGATGGGCATTTCTCAGTTCTAAATCATACTTTATCAATTTTCCTTCAATGTTACATTAACCACAAATAAACAAAATGTACAAAAGCAAGATAAGTAATCAAAGTAATTATAAATATGCTCAAAGAATTCAAAGAACACAAGCCTATCTTCTAAATTAATATGAAAAACTCAAAGAAATAAAGATAGTGAATTTGAATATTAAAGTGGAATTTGATAAAGAAGGAAAACAAAGTGAAATGATGATCAAAACAATAATCACCAATCACTTCAGCAGATGCTCAGAAATAAATTGGATCATGAAGACAAAACTTGAGACCATGAAGGAAAATCAGATGTGGAGAACCATTCAGTCATGATTATTAATGAATTTGTTAATCAGTTTAATGGAACATGTAAGTTTTGTGGAGATAAATAGCTCCATGAGTTTTAGCATATAACAATGACACAAATTCTATGTCAAATGGAGAGAAAATCCTCTCATATTTTCAATAAAATTACAAAACAGAAGTTCCAAGGCTGTAGAAAATAAAAGTCCATTCAAATTTTAATAAATGGATAAAGAATACCACACAGATGAGAACAGAGAAGAAACTTCACATTTCACATTAAAGATAAAGTGGTGAATACACAAAATTAACAAGTGTACTGGAAGGTACAACAGGATGGACTAACTCATATATAAAGAGAAGTCCATCAGCATGACTCCTGTGTTTTCAGTTGTAAAGAAGAAATCCAGGGAATCTTTGAAGGTTATATTGAATGTTTAAAATATAAGAGCTGTTGAGAATATTAATATATCAAAATCTTATTGATTACAATCAAAAGAGAAGCAAAAACTAAAGATATAGATGTGTTTGTGTGTGTGTGTTTCTGTGAGTGTGTGTGTGTCAGCCTAATCAATTGCCTAAAGAATTACTCACAATGAAGCCTGCTTTTATTACATAATGGAAAGAACAATTTGGACTGAAGAAAGAAGTAAATGCAGCCAAGAGTGAGAGTTAGAAGTTTTAAATGTTCTAAGTCAGTTGTTAAAGAAGAGGACAGAAACAAGACTAGAAAGTGCCATTCAGTAAAATAAGAACTAGTGCATGTGTTTCAATAAGAAATCTGAAAATAAATGGTTTTGATTCCTATAGCAAAGGACACAGATTAAGGATGAAAATAGTGATACATCCTTTAATCTCAGCAGTGAGGATACACAGGCAGGCAGATCACTATGAGTTTCATCCAATCTGCTCTACAGACCAGCGAAGATAATGAGCCAGTCTACAAACAAACAGACAAACAAACAAAACACAGAATAGCAGATTAGATTAGCAATCATAATATGTTTTGCTGACTCCAAGAAATATACTCAGCCATCAAATATCAACACAGGAAATGAGCATGCATTACTATTCTGACATCAAACCAAAACTAATTACAAGCATATAGACTACATTATTCACTTTAAGGGAACTATAATCCATATGACATTACAACTCTAAATATATGTGTATCAATATACATGTGAACTTAATTTCATAAAACAAATACTAGATACAGTGTCACAGAATAAACTCTGCAACAAAATACTGACTTCTACACTTACTCTTAAATTAATTATCTAGAACAAAATTAACAAACACTGAAAGTAAATGATATTAACTTAAATTTCATTAAAGAGATGGAGAAATGATTAATATATGTAAATGTATAAATAAAATCATGATATTGATGTCTCAAAGACAGAAATCACACAGTAATCTAATAAAATTATCCAAAACAACAAAGTATGTAGCAATGATGAATAACCACATTTGATATGAAAGTACAAAGGAGGATAATGGAACCAGATCAAACAGTGGTGAAACCAAGAGGGGGGAGAATTGTGTATGGATATGCTATGAAGAATATTGTACTTTCTATGATACTTACAGTAAGATCAAGATCTTAATATAGTTGAAAAATAGGCTACATACTCATAGAGAAAGTTAATGGATTGAAAGTCTAAATTTAATAAGCTTCCTGATGTTGTTCAGAAAAGGATCCTGAGGATTATTGAGGGAATCCACCTTCACTGCAAATGAGGGCTAATGATTACAACCAAGCTGCAGGCACCAAAAATGCTGAGTAGAAAGAGAGGGAGTTTAATATGTGACCAACACAGCTCCTGAGCTATGGGACAATTTGTCTGCAGTATGATTAGTGCAGCCTGTGTTTCTATTGTTGTACCTTCAAAATTCAACATGATTTTACTACCCACACAATTTCCAGAAAGTTATTCCTTTACAGTTTAATTAAATAAAGGTAGAAAAAATTTGGGTTTTCTTAGTGTTTTTTCTAAGACCCTCAGCAAAACTTAAATTTTAGATTGTTCAAAGTTATAGACACTAATACTCATGCCAAACTAACAACCTCTAATGAATCTCATATTCACCTTGCACATTTCTTAATCTTGACAGCTATAGCATACCTAAATTTTTATCTTTCTTTCTAAACTATATAATTTGTCTTCTAAAATAAGAGACTACAACAGCTAATTTTGTTTCATTTACACAAGAGGGAGACTCTTCCAAGTTAATCGGGGAGGAGTTTCTTAATATGTGGTTCCCAGCAGACTAACATCATATTTTTCCTTATTCTGTGTCTGGAATAATTTTAGGTACTTGTACTTGTGCTTGTACTTGTAGGTGAAGTCTCCAGAAGGGACAGAGCCCCCAGCCAATTCATGCATCACTACTCACCCTCTTATGGTAGTGGGCTTGCCTTTCTCAACAATAACAATAAGAATTGCAACAAACCAAATAAATAAATAAATAAATAAATAAATAAATAAATAAATAAATTAAATACATTCTTAACAATGTAATGCATAAAGGAGCATCTCTTTGAAGAGTATGACATTACTTCTCCCTGTTCTCAGATAGAATTGATTACACCTATAACAAAACATCCTTTATTCTCAAACCTCCTTTAGTTTTCCACTGGTGAAGGTTGGAGAAAGAAATGATTGAATTCTCTTCCATTCTTCATTCTCACTTCTTACGACATTCATTTTCATAATTCCAGCTGGACCATGAACCAATAATAACAAGAAAAATAGGGTTTTGCCTTTCATTATATTGGTTATCTTAACAATTGTAACATATATATATATATATATATATATATATATATATATATATATATATATATGACAATATCTCTTAATATTATTAGTAACTCTCTTCTAGATGGCATAGTTCATGCAAGTCTCTCAAAAAATAAATAAATAAACTGCCTCAAACTGGGGCTGGACCAGTTGTTCAGTGGTTAAGTACTTACTCTTCTTGCAGAGGACCCTGGTTCAATTCTTAGCACACCCATTTGATGCTTCAAAACTACCAGTAATTCCAGTTCTTGATATCTGATGCCCTCTTTTGGTCTCTGTGACCACCTGCACACAGGCAATGCACACACATACACTCAAGCACACACGTGTTGAATAAATTAAAATATGTAAAATACCTCAAATTACAAGAAGGATACATAGAGCCACCTGACATTCTCTAAACCTGTTCTATCAAAATCTTCACTTCAATATGACTTCCTCTTGAGGAAAACTGTCTATTCAAGTGAACAGACACATAGGAGATTGAAATACAGTCTCCAAGTCAGTACAGAAAAAAGAAAAGATTGGTTCCTTAATTAGGGTTCTATTGTGATTCCTGTGATAAAGACTGTGGGCAAAAGCAACTGGGTTGGAGAGGATTTATTTAAGCTTACAACTTTCAGGTCACATTCCACCATTCAGAGAAGTCAAGGCAGGGACTCAAAGCAGGAATGGAATGCAGGAATTGAAGGAGAAACTCTGCAGAAATGTCACTTACTAGACTGCTCAGCCTGCTTTCATATTCAATCCAGGACTATCTGTCCAAGGGTGGTGCCAATCAGAGTGATTGTGGCTATCAGTCACTAATTGAGAAAATGCCCCAAACCTTTCTAGAAGTCAGCTTATGGAGGTATTTTCTCAGTTGAGGACTCTTCCTAAGTATGTCTAGGTTTGTGTCATGTTGCCAAAATACAACCAGCACTGTAAATGCAACAAGCCAGGTGTGAAAGTAACTTTTACTCACCAGACATAATCTTTATCTCAAAGGCTTACTGCTCATGAGCTCACTCTTTCCAGTTCTATCTGAACTCAGGCCTGGCTGTTTCAACTCAGATGTTTTGACTCAAGCTCCTGTCCAAGTTTACTGATTCAAATGGGCTTTCCTCAGCTTCTCACTGATTTTCTCTGGTTGACTTGAAACTAACTTTGAAAATTTGTTCTAATTTTCTGTTTACCTTTTATTCTCTGGTTTCAATTGCCTTTGCTGAACTTTGATGCACAAACTGCACAAATTGAATGGAACTCGTGAACAAACTCAACTGAACCCAAGAGAACTGCACTCACTAAACTGTGCTTTGTAGTCTGAGATATTTTAAAAATATAAGTTCCACACTACTGCCTGCAAGGCACTGGCAGACGGGTCAGCCTAGCCTGTTCTCATCTCGGCACTCTCTGCTCACATTCCCAGTCATTGTTCACAATGTTAGCTGTCACAAATCCATGTACTGTGGCAAAATCAAATCATTAGATGCTTGTAGTTTATCAGTCAAATATATAATAGCAAATTCCCACAACCCACAAAACACCTGCAAAATGAACTCAAAACACAACTTATATAAACACAAGCTATATACCTAGATCAGTCAAATGCACCCTACATATTATTTAATTATCTGTATAAGAAATCCCCAGTAATATATATATATTATATTGATATATATTTATATATATATATATATATACTTCTTTTTCCATTGCCCAAACACAGGCTCTTGCCTTATCTTGTGCCTGCCTTCACCTGCACAAAGACAGCAATCAACATTTCCCCCTTTTGTCCAATTAAAAGGCTCTTTTTTCTCAGATAAAAATTAATCACAACTATTATCAATTTTGTAATTTATAAAGTATAAAGTATACCTAATACCTAGTCTAACATTTTGTCAATTAAATAAAGCACTCTGTCACTTATGTTAACTTAAATGGGCTTATAATTTTAAATCTGTTAAGTCTTGGTTTAGCTTGTATACTAACATAAAATTAGCCTCTCAAATATATTTACTCAATGTTACATAGTCTATGTTGGCTTTGAGACTATAACTAGTCTTTTATCCCATCAGAAATGTAAGAATGACCAATATTATCTGAAAATATACAAAATCTAACATAGCTTCCAGTATCGAGACAAGTTGTAGCGACAGTTGTGTACCTAAACAGCCCCAGTATGTCAGGAATTTGGAACATCAGTCTGTAGCCTGCTGGCCTAGGATCATCTATTTAACAGACTTTTGTTACATAGAATTTTGAATGACTGATTATCCTGTCTTGGTAGAGATTATCAATTATTTGCACAGTGTATCATTTTTCTGGACAGTATTTTGTGTGTAGATCAAATAGGCAATTTCTGTCCAGTGGCCACCTAGCAACAATGTACAACCTCACCTGGAGGTAAAGATGTTCAACTGTTTCTTTGAATCCACAAATGGGGAGCTTTTAGGAGCAGATATGTCTCAACAACAAGTGAATGAGTAACACTAAATTTTACATTCTGTGAATTTCTGACAGTTTTGAAAACCATCTATCAGTGTAAAGTAATCTGGACTGTTGTCTATTAACTACTCTCAGCTATTTCTAAATAAGATATCTTGCAAACACCCTATAAATTAATACAGAACCAAGACTTTGCTATCTGGCCATTAACTCATAGGCTTAATCGTATCAGATCAGTTTGTAATGGCATTTATAGAAGGACTAAGTCCAAGCTTTGTACTTTTAAATTTTTCGTAAAAATAGAGGAAATTTATACCAATGAACTCCCTGATTCTGAAACTTAAACATTGCTACCAAGGGGTATTATATCTACAAAATTAATCTAGCTATTTCCTATTAAATTCTGATCATTACAAAATTCCCCAGAAAGACAACCTTAGAATAACCACCTCCAGCCCACAAGGACAGAGAATTATGACGATGACTCTTCATAACTTTTTCCTTATAATTATGGGTGTTGAGATATCTTGAAGAGGGGAAGGGTGAGAAAATGAGGGAGTTAGTTGACCTTAAGAAGGCCACAACCACGATTGTTATAGTGTCTGATAATGTCTGTGTCCTGACTGGATCCCACTGAAAGTCCATGAGATGAAAAATTCAAGCAGGTCAGTTCAGCATGTCTGACAATCTCACCAAAGCTGTTCACACTGTAAGATAAAAATCTCAAAATAAAAATTTAGTATCATCAGGATATCTATATGGATTGTAGTCTGTGTAGAAGGTTCAGACTAGTTAGGATGAAATTCTGCTCCAATCATAATACTTCATTTGTGTCATGTGAGGGATGACACAAATAATATTTTTTGTTTGATTCACATAAATTTATTTTCAGGGTGTATGCCTCTAAAAAGTCTGATCCATATAACTCTGGAAGATGTGTATACACTAAAAATCTTTTCTAAAAATGTAAAGACAAAACATTTCTCCCAAGTCAGCATATCCTTCACTCAGCAAACAGGAAAGCTTGCATCCTGCTTTCTCTTCCAGAGGAGTAATAAAACAACCAAAAATCACTTAATTCTACTCATTTTGAAAATCTGTATTCTCTCCTTCTAAGTATAGAGACAATTTAATCACACTTTTATTAATACATGCTAATATGAAGCAGGCAGCTTGTAAAACCAGGATTTTAATCCAAAATTCCCATGGAGCCCATGTTCAAAGAATATGAGTTTCCTGTAGATAGTATTATACCATCTATCATGTTATGATCTCCTCCTGGAGCTACAGACACTTATATTATTAATATCTGTATTACCATCTACCTGTTCTGTTCTCAGCTTGAAGCCACAGACTTCTATAAATTAATGCCTGTTCATAACAGGCAATTAACCACAGGCAAAATTCCCCATGTGATTCAGACATAATCAGTATATAAATCTATCCTAAAAGCAAATAATCTCAAATTTATAAATTCACAATTCAGTCAATAACTGCCCCAAGAAATAGGCAGCTTTCATACTCTGTTCCCTGAATCAGAGCAGCTATCTTACCTCTTTTCCCAGTGCTCTTTCTTAGTTTCAAGGTTCCCATGCTTGAGTCATCACATAACTGGACCCTGCACTGATTGCCCAGACTAACTTCCTAACTCATAGGTTAAGAATCTTAAATTTTTATTGTATTTTAGCACCCCACATTGGTTTGCCACCTGTATTATGAAATATTATTTAAACAACCATCCACGATACTGCTGACAAGACACTGTCAGACAGGCCTGCCTATTCTCAGCCAAACAGACAGGCTTAACTCTCACCTTAAACCTAACTTAAAATAAGTTACAAATTAAGATGCTAGTTACTGCACCCAACAATTGTGTTGCCTTTTATTGTTTGGTGTTTTCCTGCAGGCAGTGACTCAGCTGATTTCCAGAGAAAAGCACAGTGGTGGAACATGGGTTTGTAAGAAGTGCACCCCAGCTAGCCATGGGAATTTGGAAACATGGGGCTGTTGTGGCAGCTTCCAGCCTTGGAAACTTAGTGAGTTGTGTGAAAAGAGAGATTTCAGAGCTCTCAGAACAGGTGGGCCTCTCTTCCAGTGCTTTGGCAGTGGTCGCACTGATTGCTTTTTTATTATTTCCCACTACAGCCCTCCATTACTGATTCACTATTCTCTGCTCTTAAGTAGCCTGTTCTTCCTGTATGTTCTCTTGAGAATTGGGTATATGCTATCTCTGATTCATTCTTTCAAGTTTTTCTCTATTGATCACATCTGCCCATCAAGTTGAGGTCACTTTCAAACATGACAGCTTTCTTTTGCAAACTTACTTTACCTGCATTGTTAGAGATAAAAGTTGTATACTAAGAGCATGTCTCTATTCCATCAACATGATAAAGGGGTAGCATACAAGATGGATTACACATATATAGAAGGTCTTTGGATGTGAGCCCTTGCCAGAGCAGCCATTTTTCTGGATTAAAACTCTTCCATAATCACAATGGTACACATAGGACACTACATTGCCAACCTTTTCCTGAGACAAGTTTTGTACTTACCAGTATGTAGAGCATGAGCTATTTTTAAAAGAAGTAAATCATCTAGTAAATATTAAATTATCTAAATGCTGAAGGACTAGATATTATTAGTATAGGCATTAGTTGAATACTATGGAAATATATTTGCTTGACTGTTTACATTGAAAAATAAGCAAAAGAGAACTATAATTCTATTTTCTCAATGGAAAGACCCATAATATGCACCTGTCATTGACTTTAACCATGAATATTCAAATATTTTCTGGTGATAAAAATAAATGTTAATATTAAGTGGGAAAGAGGGAATCTTCTCTGCTCTCTGTGCCCTTGGGGCCAAGCCAAGCTGCTCTGTGTCTCATAAATTTGGGTATATTGTGCATTCACTTTAATTGAATTCTAGAAACTCTTTTATTTCTTTATTTCTTCCAGATCGTTGAGTATAGAATTGTTCAATCTCCAGGTATATGTAGGCTTCCTGGTGTTTCTGTTGTTGAAGTCCAGCTTTAATCCAATATGGTCCGATAAGATAAAAGACATTACTTCACTTTTCTTATATCTGTTGGGGCTTGCTCTTTGACTGACTATATGGTCAATTTTGGAGGAGGCTCCATGAGGTGCTGAGAAGAAGGTATAGTCT